>RJWT010011995.1:0-22798 GCA_004365215.1 Cuniculus paca
ACGATTGTCAGAAAGTGGAGAGGTGATGGGAGATATATTTCCAGAAAAATTTTAAACAGAATTGCTAAATTATTCATGGATATTTGGAAAGATGATTGTTACTGACAAATCTAGTGGAACAATGAAAAACAGTAGCAATACATATAAAATAAGTGAATCAAATGAGACTAACATTTCCATAGTAATAACATAAATATTGTTAAAGTCAAGCCTTGTGATAGAAATGCAGTGCTTTGGTTTACTTACAAATATAACATAGAAATAGTTTATCTTGTGGTATTTCCTCCCTTAGCTTCTGCAAAATAAAGAGTTGATACTTGCTAACAAGATATCTTTCCTATCACTTGGATGTGAACTCAGGAGTTAGACTAATTGCATCTAGGCAGCCAGGTTGCCATTTTGCACTCAAAATCTAACACTGGTATTTTACTTACCTGTTCACATTCCTTTCTTTTTAATTTTTTCATGTTCCTTTCTTACTAGATTAAGTCCTGAAAGATAGACGATGCAATCAGCAGTGTCTTCTTATTTTGTTGAATATTCATACTTAAATGTTTTGTAGGGCCAGCATTTTCAACTCATTCATTTGAAAGGTATAACTTCTTCCACTCAGTATTTTAGAGATTGTAGCTTCTTACACTCATTAAGAGCCATCACTAACTTTCTCTTCATAAAGTCGGTGAATTTTCTTTTGAAACAGTCTATTTTTGTACATCAAAAGGCAGCAAAATAATGCTAAAATAAAGATCTAACATCTTAGAAACAATACTGATGTATCAGATTTTCAATATGTTTAACACTATTTGTCAGGTAAATTGACAGTGTTAAAATCACTTCAAGAACTTGATATAATTTCAGAGATTTTCATCAAAATTGTTTTTAGTTCTAAGATTTTATGATTCTATAATATTTATTAGGCAAACTGTTTTACATGGTTTTCTGAATTTATGGAATATACTTACAATGATAATATAGAAACATTTTGAATTTGAAGTTTTATGATTAACCAAGAATTTCAATTCCAGAAAAATAAAATTTGGCATCAGAAAACAATTGCAGTAAATATGAATAGTGTAAAATCTGACCCAGTATATACCAGTTTCTAACGGAAACAGGAATAATCTGGAAGGTACTTCACAGTCCTCATTATTAGTATCAGATGAGACATTAATGTCAAGACCACAAGATTTTATTAGTTTGAAAAAGTGAATTTTCATCTAAGCACAGTCAGTAAAGGACTCTACATAATCTGAAGATCATTTTTTATTTTGGCAAGCGGGGCCATCGGATGAGAGTCCTGCGAGTCTTACCAAGTTAATGTCAATGTAAATGACACAGTGTAAACTCTATTTCATTCTATGTGGTAGAACTCATTAAATTCAAGTGGGCAATAAAAGCCTACTTTCAAACTCATCTATGCCTGTGAATAATGACTTTAAAGGACTGCCTCCTTTTTTGCAAAGACAGTAATACATGATATTACAAATAATATGTGTTTTTAAATAAAAAGGAAGTACATGAGCAGGACATTGTGGTACATTCCTGTAAAGTCTGATACTAGGGAGACTGAGGCACGAGGGTAGCAAAATTGAGGTCAGCCTAAGTAACTTAGAAAAACTGTCTTTTAAAAATTAAGCAGGAGATACAGCTCATTGAAACAGTGATTATCTACCAGGCACGAAGCACTGGGTTTAATCTCCTAAATGAAACAACAAAAACAAGAAGTACATCAATTCTATAGGTTGCATAATATTTAAATACTTAAACTTTAAGATAAAGAAGTTCCAAATGTATTAGCTATTATCTTAATATTATACCCTGTGGCATGTTTGAAGACAGCAATTCTATAAGTAATGCATTTATTTTAATTTTATTTATTTGTTTGTTTATTTATTTGGTGCAAGGAATCAGACTCACGACCTCGTGCTTATCAGGCAGGTGCTTGCGCCACTGAAGTAAATCCCTGGCCCAATACATTTATTTTTAAAACTTACTTTTTTTGATTTTATTCTTTTCTTTTTGCTCTGAATAAAGACAACCGACAGGTGCTCGTGGAGGGCTAAAATACTTTTAGAAATTATTAGGAAGAAATAAAGAAAATTTAAGTAAACAAATGCCCCAGATAAATTTTATGATTATATTGCTGCAAAGGGTAAATTTGGAGACACGAACAACGTGTGTGCATGTTTTGTCTTTCTGTCTATGTGCCTGTGTGAGGTGCAGAATGAAACCTACTCCTTTGCCCCTTCCTCTATGACACTCTGCCTGCCTTCCTCTCGTGCTGCCACAACCTAAGCATATGTGCTCTGCCATGCCCTTTCAACGCGCAGCTCCTGCCACGCACGGACTGACTTCCTTGCAACCATGAGCCAAATTAAGCCTTTCTCCTTTCAGCTGTGAAAGGCCAGCTAACATACCATGAGTATGTAATTTCTGTGCAGGGAGGATCACTTTTTAGGAATATATGGAAATAATCCTTGCACAAAATTCAATGCAATCAATGCCACTAACATATTCACTTTAAAATGGTATATTTTGTGTGAAATGTGTTTCTCAAAAAAGAAAAAAAAAGCATTAGAAGCAAATGTAAATAAGAAAAATGCACAATATTAGCCAACTTCTTGGCATGTGTGTCCTTGTATATCACCTCTGTTGGCAAAGACGAACTTTCATCCTGTGTACTCCCGCCTGGTGCATTTGGTGCTTTCTTATTTATTCAGGGTCAATCTTGTCATTATTCCTTTATGCTCCTGACCATAATTTTTTCAATTCAATTTATTCAATTATTTCTTTTATAATAAGAAGGCTAGCATTTCTCCCATTCAAAAGTTTTATAATAAAGAACAAAAATAAACCAAAAAAGGTTTTGCCTCACATTTTGTACCAGCTTATACTCTTCTGTTGATTTTCATCACAACAAAACTCTACGAAAAAAAGAAAACAAAAATAAAATAAATTCTTATATGCACTGTTTTATAAGGTATCCTTAGATTACTATTAAACATCCAATAATCAGCTTTAAGTCCCATCTCTTCAAAACAATCACAATTAATGCTTCCCTTCACGACTGTGTTTCTCATCTTGTGTGACACTCCAGTGTTTGATTTTCTAAAGTATTTAGTTTTAGTTCTATTCTTCTTGGCATGTTTTTAATCATATATATACTTATCTCCACCTTTGGACATGCAAGTCTTCTTGTACATCTCCTTCCTGTATATCTCCTCCCTACCTGTGCTACTTCTTGGGATAATTCTATTAGTATTATTCATATTTAAGACTCCCACATTTTACTCTGCCATTTTAAACTACTTTCTCATCTCTTAATTGTGTGGTTGAGTGTGTGTGTGTGTGTGTGTGTTTGCATGTTTGTGTGGATTCCCTATTACTTTTCATCTTTTTTAAGGACTCAGGATGAGTTTTCCGGTTATTTTTTTATCTGATCATTCTCTAGCACTTTATTTTTAATGTCAAAATTTAGAACAGCCATGTCTTTGAAATACAGTCAATCAATTATCCCCAGGATCAGTTCTTCCCCTTTGGCATAAAAGAACTTAAGTTCTCACCTGTGTTATTTTATTTGCCTCCCTTCTTGTTCTTGATCCTATCTTACCTCATTGTATTTCCTTGTAGTATAATCTATTGTTTGTTCTACTACAGCCAAACTGGCCTTCATTCCTTTTCATCACATTTTTTTCTTCTGCTCCCACATTTGTATGCAATTTATTCTAACACTTCAGAGCTGTTTTCAAACATAAGCTTCTCTGTTATATCTTCTCTGTTTCTCATACTTAAATTTCACCCTTCCTCCTCAATCTCCTATCCTCTCTCTGCTTTAGCTTCCCATGGCATTTTCTAACCTACTATTTAATTTTCGCTTTCTTTTTTTCTTTTTCTTTAGCTCTGTCACTCTTTATTACTTTCTTTCTCTAGCTTGCAGAGATTTACCTGCTCATGCACAATAATTTCTACTTGCTCTCTGGTATATCTCATGCATCTAGAAGAGAATTTAATACATTTTGAGTGCTAGAAAATACAATATTTGCTGAAAGAATGATAGGCTATTTTGAGAAAATATTTAATTTATAGTGTAAAGGAATATAGTATGACATGAACCTTGTAAAATTTTACATGGGTAAGACAGTGAAAAGAAAATTAATTTAAGTTAAAGGAGAGAAGATAAAAGGAAAATTAGCATGTTGCTCAGTGAAAATCATTTTTTTCCAAGATACTGTTAAGTGTAGCCTTTCTTTTCATTTTTACAGTTCTTTACATAACAAATGGTAAACATTAATAAATGATACTGTATTTACTTACTAAATAATTGTCAGATGTCTATATTAAATGGGTCGTTTAAAGTAATAAGGTATAACAAAATAGCTAATATCATTTTCATCATTCACTTATTATTTGTTTCATTTGCAATAATCCAGAGACAAGTATTGGGCTGGGAGTATAGAGAATCTATATAGCGCTTGCCTCACATGATCAAAAGCCTGAGTTCAATCCCCAGCAATGGATGTGGGGATAGAGGCATTTGCCAGAATAAAGCATTTGAATGTACTTTGGATTCAGAAGAAGATTACCAGCAAATATGAATGTAAGCAATGTGATGTTGAACCAATTATGATATTGAAAAATATTAAGCAGTCATTAAAATTAACTTATGGTGTAGTGTGATTATAGTGGAAAAATATTAAATTAAGTTTTAGAAAACCTCATGATTAATCTTCTGTGTTGAAGTATATACCATACTTGGTACTAAAAATGTCAACGTATTTAATTGAGTAATAAATGTTCACATCACACTGGCAGTTGGATAACAAATTAAACTACTTCTTTTGGAAAATGAAAACATTTTAGTCAATAAACGTTTGTAGTTTAAATCTTACCTAAATGAGCGAGGTTGATGGTGCAGGGCTGTAATCCCAGCACTCGGGAGGCTGAGGCCAGAGAATGCCATGTGTTCGAAGGCTGGCCAGCGCCACCTAGCGAACTCAAGGCCCGTCTAACCTACACGGTGAATCCCTGTTTTAAAGCAAAACGAAACAAAACAAAGAACAAAAAATAAAACGAAAAAAAATCTATTTAAATGATTTTGCTCTTTAACTCATTTTATACGTGTGTAGTACAATTTTCCTGAGTTCTTGTTGTCTAGGCATTACACTAGGCAAGAGAAGTGAAAAATTTTTTAAAAATTGTTGCTCCAAGGATCTTTCAAGCATGGGGAAAATAAGTAAATAAATGCATAATGAAAGCATTGTTCTGGCCACTGATAGAAGTTTTAGTAAATTTAAACTACGTGTGTTCATAGAACGGATTCTTGAGTGAGTTAGTTTAAGGAGTTTCACACTACGGGAAACTGAAATCTTATACTTGGTGTGGACTCAAGAGTATGTTAACTGACTGACTTTTGGTAACGTCATATTATCATTTGAAGCACCAGTATGCATTATACTGTTTTATATAGTTTTTGAATATCAGTTATTGAAATTTATGGAAATTCTAGAACAGAAAGGTAGTACTTCACTTAAAAATGCATTTCAAAATAAGTTTTACATTCTTCAAAAGTATGAACTATCTACTTTAAATACATGTCCTAAATGTTTCCTTGTATTCATGATTGCCTCTTATTTGAATTTAACTCTGTGCTGTATATAGTACTCTGGACTGGGCAGCATGACCAGAAGAATAAAAAAGAATGGATGCATATTGCACCCTCAGAAGATTTACAATTTGAGATCGAAAGCATAATTATGTGAAGTAGCATTGTACATGATTATTACAGCTTGAATCTAGAACCCGAAGGCCCATGTGTTGAGGCTTGATCCATATCACTATTTGGAGGTACTGGAAGCTTGTGGATGAAGCACAGTAGAAGGAAGTTAGGTTTTTGGGTGTGTGACCTTGAAGGGCATAGTGGGACCCTGGTCCATTTCTGTCTTTCTTTGCTTTCTGTGTGTCATGAGTCCTCTGCCACACACCTCCAGCCTCAAAGCAATAGCACCTCGTGACCATGGGCTGACATCTCTGAAATTATAAGGCACAATAAAAATTTCCTCTTTGAAGGGCCAGGGATCTAGCTCAGCGGTCTAAACGCCTGCCTGGCAAGTGCAAGGTCGTGAGTTCAATCCACGGTACCGCAAAAAAAAAAAAAATTTTCCTCTTTGACTTTTTAATGTAAGATTAGTTATGGATTACTGTTATATGTAAGATTCCTTATAAAAGGCATGTTTCAACAGATTTTTACAGGTGTCAACCAACCCTTTTTCAAACTGGGTACACATCAAATCTAGCATCATGGGAGTTTTATCATGCAGTGAAACTTTTAAACTATCAATACAAATGCCAGGATACTATAAAAAACATCCAAAGGAATGTCTTTCAACTTAACTTTTGAATAGTGTACAAACATTTCCTGTATAATCCAACATACAACAGAGAAATAGTGCATCTTTTTCTTGCAATTTGCATACAGTGGAAAAACATGTATATATATCTATATGAAGTTTAACTAATAGACACTAGAAGATGGACAGTTCAGTAAGTCTGCAGGTAAGAAATGCAATAAAAATAATCAGAATTTATTCAGCATCTGCCACTTCCATGATCAAGTGTTATTTTAATAAAACCCACTGCCAGTTAAGCTTCTGGAATATACTTACTTTGTTTTTCAGTTTGTAGTACTGCCACTCACCTTGGTTTTTTACAACTACTAACAGAAAGCTGCTGAAAAGTAGGGGCAAGTACTTGCAAAAACAGAAACAATGGAAAAAATCCTCCAGCTTATTTTAAGCATGGTATGCGTGATGGAACTTTGTCTTGGTTACTTTTTTCTCATTGCTGGGACAAAATACCCAATACCCAAAATGAAGGAAGGGCAAGTTTATTTATCTTAGTTTTTGGAGGTTTCAGTCCATAATCAGCTGGCTCCATGGCAATGTGGCATGGCACTAGGGCAATGCTTCAAGGCAGCAGCCAGAGCAAAAGGGGGCAAGTGCAAGCCTCTTCTCCTCCCTTACGTTGTACACAGGCTACCCCCCACTTCAGGGTAGGTGTAGCACTCACAAAATTTGTGCGCCCTCCTCTTACACAGGATGAGGATATTTACCAAGTAAGCATCCTGGTTCCTTGCTGAGTCTCTTAGTTAAGCTTCTAAATTTCTCAAGTAGACACAATATATCAACCATAACAAACTTCTCAAGCAATGACTGAAACTATCAAGAAATCACAAGAACTAAATTTGCCAATATATATTACCTGTATGTACTTATTTCCAACAGAGGATCTGAAAATCAATCAGTATTTAATTTAGGGGTGTGTTGGGAAATTCAGCCAATATTTGAAAATTGACTGTCTTGATTTTAAAAAAAATGACCACTAAATATGTTCATTAAATTTATTTTAAGAATCATAAAGTGGCTTACAAAAGAGCATTACATTCTGCACACAGCTCTGAATAAATGCCAAGGACATGTGGACTATAGTTATTTTCCTCCCTGTCCCATCCCCAAAATTTCCCCTTTTAAAGTTAATTAACTCATATTTTCTCAGATAATGCAAAGTTGACCAATGCAAATAAAAGTAAAGAACTCTGGTAGCTGGTTTTAGTTGAATTAACATGAAAGATTTAAAGTCTTTCATAGCTGTTGTATGAGATTCAGGTTAAAAAACCATTTCTGTATCCTCCCCTATGTATATTTTGCCCTACATGTAGTTTAATTATTTAATTTTGATAATGTGCTCTATATGGTCTTCATGCTTGCAAATTGGTGCAGAATTAAAATTCAAATCATTAAATGTTGAGAAGCTTCTTGCATGCAAAATCATTTATCACATTAGCACTTTCCACATCTACATTCTCTCTTTCCAGAAGTCATTCTCGTGTAAAGCCTACCCTGTTCCCAAGTCCATATTCATATAACATTGCTGGGTCTAATTACTATTTTTACAGCACACAACATAAATATTATGTCTTCTGGGGGACTTGTTCTCACTCCTCAAGACTAGATTAAATTGCCACCTGTGCTCACACAATACTCTATACTTGTCCATATAATATTTAACATGTTTTCCCACAGTGGCTCATTTATTTGTCTGAAATATCACTAGACAGTAAACTCCTTCTAGGCAGACAGTGTTTTCTGTTCATCAAAGAAACTTTAGTGCACAGCACAGTTCCTGACATGTAAGTGTGCAACAAGCAGTTGTTGAATTAAAGTACTTTTCCAGTTATTTACATACATATGTGTTCTGTGTTCACAAACAACTGAATATTCAAATATTTGAATCCAAGACCTGTAAAAATTTTTTATAAAATGGGAACACTTCTTTTCAGATACTGAAGATTTAAATTTAAAAGATATGTTTATGATTTCCAATATAATAAATTCAGGACATTTTGAGATTTTTTTAAAAGCAATTTGTTGGTTTTAAAAGTGTATTAAGTAAAACTATACTGACAATATTTTAGGTGGTGTGGTTTTAATAAAATAAAAAATTATTTTAAAAATGGTACCAGAATTTTCTTTAGATTTTATGCATATGTTTTTCATTAGAACAATTTAAAGTGCATCAGAAAACCAGAAATATAGCAGCAAGTGTGAAAAACCATAATAATGGATCTTCTACATGCAGAAGGCAGACAGTGTGGATTTTCCAGGGCAATTAGTAAGGGCATTCAGGAAGGGCACAAGCTTAACATAAACAAAAGAAATAATCTTTATAAATATTTTACTAATGCCTTAAAACTCTCACTAATAAGAATTTTCCAATAAAAAAGTAAAGATTTTGACTGGAGGGGGTTTTAAAATAAGAAAGATGTTGAATTATTAATGAGCTAACCTGGTCTTTTCATTTTCTCTTCTAATCCAAGAAATCTTCAGGATAGCTATTTGAAGGGCATTTTTCCCATCTTCTGCTTTAGACATTCATAAATACAATTGAAAACACTATCTCAGATACCACCCAATCAAATGATCAAGGTCACTTAGGAGACTAAATTAAACTTCTAATACACATTCACTGTTGTCATTTCAGCACATTTTTGATGCAGCTGTGGAAATGCTTGATTTGAATGTCATTCCTACTTGCTCTCTAACGGCTTGTCTGCCTACTTATCACACCTCAGATTTCAGAGCTTTACAGAGGAAATGAAGCCGTCTTCCTCAATGAGATTTTCTTTCACATTATTTTAATTTTCTAAGATTAGTGAATCCAAGATTTATTTTATATAGTAACATAATTAGGTCTTGGGTTACACAGTCAAAATAATACCAACCCCAAATGTTCCATTTACTGAAGAGAAAACTGGGAATTCACCAAAGCACAGCTTGTTGACAACATATGCAAATCATGAAGAAATACTTTGGTTTAAATGTCTGTAGAAGCAGGAATCAACAACCATGGGAATGATGTGTGGGAATTATTTTTGAAAATACAGTGGCATAGAAATCATTATAAGAGCTATGTAGCTACAAATACAAGCCTAGTAGCAGCCTGGAAATAATTTTTACCTTTCCAGACAAGAGCCTCTCTTAGCTGCTTTTCTCATTGCTGAGACAAAATACCTAACACACAAAGTTAAAGGAGGAAAGGTTTATTTAGTTCAGAGTTTGTAGAGGTTTCTGTTCACAGTTGGCCGATTCTAAGGCAGGGTGACATGACCGAGGCACACTGCACAGGAGGAAGCAGTTCCTGGTAGGCAGAAGGGAAGAAGGCAGCAAATGGTAAGTGACCTTATTTCTGTGCCTTATTTTATTCAAGATACCAACCCTAACACCCCAACCACTGAACTTACATAGTAATCACACACCTTTGATCCCAACATTACACATTTAATTCTACGTCACACACTCTAGATCCAGTCACCTCTGGAAAGCCCCATCTGTGACCACGTGAGACTTTGTGGGACATCTAAATACAAGCCATAACAAAGCCCAAATCATTCTCTTTTTGAATGAGCCACAAAAAATAAATATACTACTAAATTTAAATCTTACCTATTTTAGATTTAGCCTTTATGCTCTCTTTCTCTACACTATCCTGAAAAAAGTTAAGAAGCGATAAAATAGGAAAATACCAACAATTTAAAGTATAATAAAAGGCAAAATAAATAAGCAATTTACAACCTATGTTGAAATTAAGTTTATAATGTATTTTCTCAGTAAATAAAAGTTATCTTTTAAAACATGAGATTATTGTAGAGGAGAGAGGAAGAGAGAAGGGGAAATATATGGGATCAAAAGTTAGTACATATAGTAATTCAACATGATGATTTCAATTATTTTATATGACAAATTAAAAATAAAATTAAACAGTAAAAAATGAGACTTCTTCTAACTTAAAAAAATGGACTAAATTTTTGATAACTTTTACTTATTTTTTTGCAACACCGGGAATTGAACTCCTGAGCTCACACTTGCCAGGCAGGCACTTAGGCCACTGAGCTAAATCCCCAGCCCTTGTCTTTTTGAGACAGGGTCTCACTATGCTTCTCAGGCTGGCCTTGAGTTCACTTTGTAGCCCAGGTTGGTCTTGAACTCACAACGATCCTCCTGTCTCAGCCTCCTGAGTGCTGGGATTACAAGTGTGGTAGCTCATGCTTGGCTAACTTTTACATTTTTAAAGTACAAGCATTCTTAAATTTGCAAAACATTGTGTAATGTTTAGTGTTAAGTTGTGTCTTCAAATAAATCAGATGTATAGTCAAAATTAATGGAAACCTTAACTTGTTTTGGTTTTACAAACAAAATTATTGTACCTAATTGAAACTATGCCATAATTATAAGGCTAAATTTTTCATTTATTTCTTACTATTTTCTTCTTATTTTAATAACATTATGCATTATAGTATGAGCAATGTGATCAAATAAATAGTGAATGTTTAAATAAAAAAAATCATGGTTAAAAAAATGTTATTACTCTCCCTCAAAATATCGTCACTTGTTTTCAAAACATTTATTCAATTGTTCTTGCCATTTTCTAAAACAGTCCTAGAAGTCCTCCTTCATGAGTGTTTTGTATCATGCTGGCTGCCTCCATTCCTGAATCAGTTTGAAACATTCATCTTTCTTAGTCATTTGGCCATGAAAGAGCCAAAAGTCACACGGTGCTAAACTCAACAAGTAACGTGATTGAAGATGCACCATAATTTTTTTTTATTTTAAAGAGACTAAAACCCAACAAAACAAAACAGAGTAAAGCCAATCAAAACAAAGCAGTGAAAGTGGTACAGTAGGATAATAGGAAATCAACAATGGCTACCATATTATATCTTGTTTTTGTAATAGTTGTCCATTCCATCAGACATAGTAAAATCAAATAAAACAAAACAGAATAAAACCAATCAAAACAGATCATTGAATAAAACAAAACAATAAATTGGAACAAAATAAAACAGAACAGTATTGGATTTCAAAAACAAGACAAAAGGAAATATTCCATATTTACTATATTGCATACTGTTATCAATTCAGCCTGTCCTCTGAACCAGCTGGTTGCTTGGAAGGGTGGGGCAGAGTTCTTGATTCTCAGCCCATGCACAAGTTGGCTCATGGAGAGGGCGATCTGGCTTTCCTCTTCCTGGGTCCTGGTTGGTTTGTGCAGCTTATGGGAAGGGTGAACTAGATCTCAATGTGCTCCACCCAGATTCAGCGTGGCCCTTCTGGTAAGCTGTGCAAACCAAGTGGGGCACAGAAAGAGAAAAGCCAATTCGCCTCTCCTGTGAATCTGCACCATAAGGTTTTAAGGAGACTGTCATTCAATTAGATGGAACTCAGCAACAGCATTCACTGTGTTTTTTAAGTGCCTTGAAAAGACACAAAAGAGGATTTCCAGAAGTGCTTCATAAAGTAGCAAGATTGATGGGGTGTATTAGAATCAACAGGTAGTTTGATAAGATTTAATGGCAAGGTGTTCAATAATTTTTTAATTTGAATATTCTAATACTATTTTAAATTTGAACATTTACTGTGTATTTTAATCACATTTTCTATATTAGTTGAACTAGATTAACACACTAATGGACTGACTGAATATTACCTATACACTTGACATATTGTTTTTTATTTTTTCTTATACTGTGTTAATCTTTATTCCACTTATTTGTGACTATTATTTTGAAATTATACTTACTTTTATCACAGAATCAAGAATGCCTTCTCAAACAATATTATTTAAGTTTTCATAGTCTTGAATATTTTATTATTTGTACCACATAAGTGTATTATACTGGTATTACTAATTTCTTTTTTAATGTTGCAATGTTTATAATTGCATGTTTTATTTATCCTCATTGATGCATAATATTAAAATTGAATAAATATGGTAAAATTTATTAATCATATATTTTAATTGTTGGAAATTTATGCTTTTTTGTAAAAACAAATAAATCCAAAACACTAAAAGTATCAAAAATCTTTCTTGAAATGTAATTCTTTTATTTTCTCTATCACCATTCCTTTAACTTTCAACAACACAGGTGAATTTCCACTATTCTTGGCTTAACTCTATTCAGATCATGACTTTTTGATCCATTTTTGACTACCCCCATTACTTTGCAAACACAGTTTTGCATCAGTGATCAGAGCATCAAATCAAAAATATTAACATAATTTTAATGTTTGGGTTAAATTTGTATCATTACTTGTTTTCAACCAAGAAACAAGAAATTTAAAGTGAGAAATAATGCTTTTTCCTTCTGATTCTTAGCTATAAAAATATTTCTGGGTATTAAATTCAATGAAAGAGTGAGATTTTTGTGATCCATCTCTGGTGTTGAATTGAAATTTTCCACTTTTTCTGTCATCCAGAATGCTTTCCAAATTTTTGGCTTCTGTTCTATATTTTTCCAATTTTCTATAATTTTTCAGTTTTATTCTTATAAAATGTATATTTTAAAGAAGAATTGTACTGCGTTTGGCCAACTCAAAACTCCATATCTGCTTTAAAAATATTTATATTGTCTTTAAAAATAACATAACTAAGTGAATGAAGTGATTGTTGTAATGTGCAATCCAGCTTCTTTTTGGAAATAATTTGTTTTAGTTTTGTAGTCTGCAGATAAGTGTCAAATAATCAGCCAAAACTTAAGGTAGGGATACAGTGTGTTCAGAATGACTGGAGATGGAGTTTAGTGGTGGAATGTATGCCTACCATATATGACACCTCAAGTTCAATCGCCTGGATAGCAAAACAAAAAAACAACAAGGAAACAAAGAGAATGGGAAGGAGACTGTTGAAATAGGAGGAAAAGGACTGCTGCAATATGAAGAATGCTCCAAACATAATGTAAATATCCCAAAAGTTTCCACAAAGTGGAAATTAATTTTCTTTTGTAAAGGGAATAAACAAGCCTAGAAATAACTGGGTTTTGTGGAATGGGATGATCAGATGATGTGATGGAGCCACAGCTTACAAGGTGATTTTCTTTGAGGTCAGCTGATCCTTGAGAAAGGCTATTAGAGAATGACGGTTCTGTTTTCCAATGCTTGCTTAAGCTCAAAGTGATTCGTATTTCAGGGACTCAGGGAAAGGAGAGAGACCTGATCTAAATTTGAGCAAATCAAGTTATCAGGCATTTTGTTCAGAGTGGTTATTGACACAAAACAGTTGAGTTAATAATTTATGAGAAAAATAACAGAAATTTGGAAGGGTCGTGTCTATTCTTGTCATAAACAAACAAATCTTATTCAAGGCAAAGGTGGTAATTGGCTTTCTGTAGCAAGCCACTTCTGGGAACTCTAGGTGAGAGGAAATTTCTTAACCGTACCTGTTGTACAGGAACACAGAACTCAGGTAAAGTTTATCATTTTTAATAGGTGTCACTGAGCAGCCAGTGCCTAGAGAATTTGCCACAGCCTAACTATAATGAGCACGGGACAGAGGGATGTAAAGGCTTGGTCTTCTTATCCCAAGTTGTGGCAATTCAGCCATTCTAACTTCAGAACCTACTTTCGGGTGGCTGAAGCCTCCAATAGAACCATGAAAAGGCTCAGATTCTCTCCGTATCCTTTCTAGATTTCTTTACTTCCAAGAGCACAGATACTGATCCCTCTCTTCCTGCCCATAGATGCTGATTCACCCAACATTCTCAATATATTTCCTTCATCTCAATCTCGCTGTCCATCTGCTTACTAGGGAATCCAGTATAAAGCAGTGGGACAATGTACTTTTTTATGTATAAAAATTCCATACATAAAAATTATGTATGATAATTATGTCTAACATTTTTATGCAGCACTATAAAGTTCTATTATATATTTTCATGTAATTTAGTAGAGAAAAACTTACAAACTTTGAATCCCTAGTTGTATGAATTGTGCTTATCTGGTGTATTTTCATACTCGTGCAAATAATTATAATACAGACATTAGCCTTTCAGAAAAGACCGTCATAATGAGGTTAACAGTTGCCCCAAAGGATGAAGCTTACTCTAGTTTAAAGCAGCTTTTAGAAAGAGAATAATCACCTTCAAAACCTAGAATCTGCATCAAGTGAATTTCCACATGCATACCTGAGAAGAGATATTACACTTTTTATTTTAAATAATGGAAAAATGGGTTTTTAATGAATAATAAATTCCTCCAAAAAAACCTTACAAGTAGTATTTCTAATTTTCTTAATATATTTATGCAATTTTGTTTAAGTTGGATTACTTCATCACAAAGGAGTAATTGGTTTCAAGCTAATAGTAAACCCAGTAATTCAGTATCTTTATCCGTTTTCCAACAGTTTTGTGGGTTATTCAAGACAGTACCTATGATTTCAATAGCACTTTTGAACATGTACATATAAGATAGTATCTCTAATTTTACTTTACTCCTAACACTGAGTAGAATATGAACAATGTTTTGAGGCTTAAAAATGCAATGAAATGTGTAAACAATCCTGTATTTACTTGTCAAATTAATATTGTAAGTGGGGAGCATTGGTTCATCACGAGCTTTTCAGCAGCAGCTCTAAGTGATAGTTTACAAATGAAGTGAATAATCCACCTGGTGTTTTATGTGGATTATTCAGAATTTTCTTGAAGGTATTTAGGGACCATTCATATACCATATTTGAATAAAACAAATGAAATTAGTAGTAATAGCAACAGTTTACATGGTGCCTGATTGACTTCTTATACTACTCTTTGAATGTGATTCAACCTAAAGCATTTTATGCTCTTCTATATTACAAAGAAATCTGGATTAGCAAGTTAAAATTTGGTAATAAAGATATTGTTGAACCTATCCTTTGAAATCTACTGCAAACAACAAAAGATAAAACTCAGAGAAATATCACCTTCATTCTCTGGTGTGATAAATAATAAGTGTAAATAAGGGACAAAGTGTATAATCGATATGATGAAATAGGAAGACGATGCTCAGATGGGAAGGGGAATTAGGAAAGGGGGAAAGGAAAGAAGGGAAAAGAAAAAAAAGAAGAAAAGAAGAAAAACAGAAACAAAGGTTTTATAAATAAGGAGGGGAAGAAAGCTTGAAGGGAGGGGAGGGGAATGGAAAAGAAAAAGAATCAAGCTACATCATGGACAGGTACAAATTCCCTATGATGAATGAATATATATATATTAAACTTCATTAATGAAAAAACTGAAGCAGAAATAAAAATAATAAATAGTCTTCAATGAAATCAGAAAAGAAGTGAAAAAAGTGAGAATTAACCAATATGATCTGAAAATAAACTCTTGGTTCTAAAAAGAGATATTGTATCTGATTGGATATATATTATATATATAAAATCCTTTATATATCTTACTTTGTGAGTGCTGGTAAGTCCAAAAATCTGTAAGGAAGGCCAACAAGATGCAGATTCACAAAAAAATTAAATCTGAAGGCGATTTGCTGACAGAATTATCTCCTGTGTCCATTTCTGTCCATTAAAACTTTAAACTACTGGATGAAGCCCATCCACATTGTAGAGGCCTCTGTCAAAATCCGTCAAGGTAAATACTAGACTTATCAAAGAAATACCTTTGCAAAAAACATCTAGATTAAAGTTTGGCAAAATATCTAATACTATGTTCTTTTAAAGGAAATATTTATATTTCCTTTAAATTTATATTTTGAAATCCTAAATACAAAGGTGATAATGTAGGAGATAGAGTCTTTGGCAGAGTTGATTAGGTCATGATGACAGACTTCTTGTGAACAAGTTAGTGACTTTATTTACAAAGGAGAAGGGAGAGCATTTTCACCATGTAAAAACACTGGGAAAAGTTCCTCGCCATATACCAGGCAATGGGACTTTACCAGACACTTGATCTTGAACACCTCAGCCTACAAATCTGTGACAAACACTTCTGTTGTTTATGAGTCATACAATCTGTGGCATTTTTAAAGTAGTCTGAATGAACTAAGACATATGGGTTCTGCAGCCATGCCATGTTGATACATAAAATTAACTCTCATACCTTCTCATCCACATCACTTTCCAAAAACAGAGAAATCTATCTACCAGAAAACATTTCTTTCTTTTATCTGTGAACTCATCATCATGGAGGCAGTTAAACTTTTCCTTACACCCTTATGTCCCCCCATTTTACACACAAAATCATCTCACTGCCATTCCAATTCCATATGAAATCAGTATTATGAAAATGATATTGACCAAGATATACTTAATTGATATCTTATCTCTTCATTGTTGAACACTGTGAACTATGTCCTGGCAATTACCTGCATATCCTTAATTATATTTAATTTTCAAAACTGGTCATTTAAGAATTTAGAAAATAGTGACATGGAGTGGATAGGTTTTCTCACTTAACAGAATTAATAAAGAACAGATTTGAAAGACTAAACACAAAGAAATATTAGAACTTTAGCTAGCAAACTAAACCAAGGGGGGAAGAAAAACTATAATATCACTTTTACTGGTGAGAGTATCAGAAAATGGGTAAATGGTGAGGACATGTAAATCACAGCATATATTTTTGAAATTTAAAACATTTGTACACATAAGCACATAAACATATGCACATGATCCACGATGAACCACGCTTCCTCCTGCATTGCCTACTTCCTGCAGTTCCCTATCTCACTGACCCTGGGCTTGACCTAGAGAGGTGTTTGCCTAATGACACATAAGCAACAATGCTGAAAGTAGCATTTGATATAAATACACACTGAGGCTTACCCAATTGGGAGGCTTTCTATGGAAGCCCTTTATCATACTATAAAAAATGTTCAGATTCAATTTCTAAATGCGACTGGCTATATGGAGAATTCCTGGAGGAAGAAAAGTAATTTCAGATGTGCCAGTCCTCACTGAGCTCCCCTCTAAATGAAGCTGTGTCGGGGACCTCAGCTGGTTCCTGTGGAGAAGAACACTTCTCCTGAGGCTTATGGGCCCCCGCACTATGAGGAATAAGACATCATCACTGTTTTAAGCCATTAAGTCTTTCAGTGCTTTGTTGCTCAGTAACACTAACTGAAATTCATACACTTAAAAAAAGGATTTTTCCTTGTGAAATTTTGCATGGACTTATTTTAGAGGCTTTATCTTGTCTGAAGTTGCTCAGTGAAAGATGTAGCAATGTGTTCCTCTACAGGATTCATTTAGCATGCCTAGTAATGGATTTCGTATCTACTACACAATGTTTCACTGCTCCTTGGAGACTGGTTTAGAAATGAGAAGTCCTGCAGGGTTTTCATAGTTAACTTTTTTAAAAAACAGGTGACTATAAATAGCAGGAAAGAATAAACTAGCAGTGTGAAGAGACTCTTAAGGCCGTTTCAAACGATTCCTAAGTAATTTCCCACAGAGATGCAACTGAAATCTAGGTTTTCAGATGTGTTCAGATGATTAAAACTTCATCAAATTCCTAAAGGAATAAACAGACTGTAGGTCTAAAGAAATTGAGATTTAATATGTGGATTAAATGTACTTATTGATTTAAGAAGATTGACAGTATTTTTTTCTATTTCAAAAAGAAAAACACATTATTTTGGACTCTGAAAACATTGATTTGCTCTGTGACTGCTAAAACTTAAGGTTACCTTGTATACTTTAAAAAATGTGAGGCAAGCATAGTGACACAAGTCTTTAATCCCAGAATTTGGGAGGCTGAGGAAAGAAGATACCGAGTTCCAGGCCAGCCTGGGCTACATAGTGAATTCAAGGCTAGCCTGAAATAAATAATGAGACCCTGTCTCTAAAAACAAAACAAAACAAAACAAAACAAATAAATAATAAAAGCAAAACCTTAGAAATCTACTTTTATTTCTGTATTTTTTTATGCAAAATGGAAAATGTGTGACTGTAGAAAAAGCACACAGAAAGCAATATAGTTTATTTCCAGGAACATTTTGTATGGCGTGTTAACGTCCTTCATGAATCACGTGTTCTTAAATATAAGACTAAATGTTTTAATCTCACAGTGTGAAATTTGCTGTGACCACTTTCCGAAGTTTGTTATTATCTATCCCTTCAGAACATCTTTTCCTATTTTCAAACATTTTTTCTATAATCAGTGAAATTTAAGCAAAGCACAGAGGCCAGTAAATGCTCTACATTTAGGTTGTTGTTTGAAATACTCATGGATTTCTTCCAAAGGATCTGACTACGTTTTTTTTTTTTTTGGTACCAGGTCTCAAACTCATTACCTCATGCTTGCCAGGCAGACACTTACACCACTGAGCTAAATCCCCAGCCCCTGACAACTACTCTTTTGAATGATTTTCTCCACTAATTGGTGAGGCTCTGAAACGAATAATGCCAATGCAAAATCTACTAATACAATGACATATTGTTATTCTCTAGGTATAGTATATGTAGATTGGATGACATGAATCAAAGAAAGAATGCATGAGATAGGAACGTGGTAAATGACTCAGAACTAAAAAAGCCAGGAGGTTAAAATTACTAAATTTTGGAGAAAATGTAAAGCAGTAAGAGAAAGAATTCTCAAGACTAAGTATATATGTGGATTTGTTTTAATAATATAATACTAAGAGTGGTGGTAACGCAAAAGCACAAAATGTCAAAGCCGCATGCTAAAATGTTCCATTCTTCTCTGAACTAGAAATAAGACCCTTCTACTCTGAGACAATAATTTATAATGTCACTGTGGCTATATTAAATTGCCTGGCTCTTAACAATCATTGCTATTTGAAGAAAAAAAACCAGAATACTGAGATACTAAATGTGGGAGAAAAAAACAAAAAATTAATATTCTAAAAGTTCTACATAGGATATAGGATTCACATCAGTCTAAAAAATATGCTGCTTTTTAATAAAGTAAATTTCATTGTTTATAATGATGTTTAGAAATAATGGTATAGGATATATATAATAGCAAAATGGTTAGAATAATGAATACTGTTAAAATATCTATCATCTTTCACATATACTTTTGTCAAAAGAGCAACTAACAGCCATTTATTAACCAAAATCCTTAATATAATCTAATAGTACAGATATCTGTAGTGATTTTATGTCCTTTAGATACATACTTAGAACAATATAGTAGTGTGATTGCACAGTAGTTTCACTTTTAATTTTTTAAATACCTCTATATAGCGTTAAGCAATGAGGGTATCAACTTACATTCCACCAACAGTGTGATCGTCTCTCCACATTTCCATCAACGTTTGTTATGTCTTATCCTTTTGATAATAGTCATCTTAATGAATGTAGAGTGATATAGGAGATTTAATTTGCATTTTTTCTACAGAATGGATATTATAATTAGTCCAAAGTTAAATATTTACTAGTATATTTCTTCATAACATAATACTTGCTCATCTATGTTTTCAAATTGCCTTTGAAAAACCTGTTTTAGACTCAGTATGTTCAAGTCATTTAATATTAGTCTCAGGTGTTTTGTACTCTGCAGAAGGATAAAATATTTATATTATTCTGATATTTTAAAAAACTGAATAAAAGGATATCAGAAGGATGTTGATGGACACATTGTTTACTGATCACTCCAAAACAAATGGGCAGCAGGACTGGAAGATAAAACCAAAATAAACTTGTGTTATGATCAAGATCTAAAATGTCCCCCAAAGAATCATGTTTGACAGGCTACTTGATCACAGGATGTCTTAGTTACTTTTCTCTTGTTGTTGATACAGAATACCTGATTCCCAAAATAAAGGAAGGAAAGGGTTATTTCTTACAGTTCTTGGAGATTTCAGTCCATACTTAGCTGGTTCCAAGGCAGGGTGGTGTGGCCACGGCTAACCATTCATAGCAGCCCACAAGTGGCAAGAGTGAACAGGGAAAAAGAGGGAAAAGCACACCTCCTTCCTGACCTTTCATTGCATGCTGGCTCACCCCTGGGCAGGTGCAGCCCTCACACCGCCAATCCCAGCACTAGATAACAAACCAATCACAAATGCTAGATTCAGCTACTTCCATGACTACATGAGGCTTGAGGGGGGCCAACTAGACACAAACCATAACATTCCACCTCTGGCCCCCCAAATACTCACATACATCCTTTATGCAAAAGACACTTAGTCCATCTCTAAGAGTTGCCAAATTCCTAAAAGTTTCAGCATTGCTGAAAAGTTCAGGTCCCAAGTCTCCTCCAAGATTTAAGGCAAACTTAGCTGCAAGCCCCTATACAAGTGAAAACAAAGTTAAACATTTACAACATTCAATGGCACAAGATATACATTACCATTCCAAAGGGCAGAAACAGGAGGATACAAAGGAAAGGGGTCAAAGTAAGTCCAAAATCCAGCAGGGAAAACATAATTCCTGGAGTTCCATGCTCAGCATCTAAAACAATCTGGTTGCAAACTCCAAAAGGCTTGAATGACTCCATCCCCATGCAACTTCCAGGGGTTTTAGCTCTCAGAGCTTTTCTCATAGGTCCCCGCTGCTCAAGGATTGCAGCTTTCCTTAGATGACCATGTTCTTGGCTTTTTCAAACTTCCTCAGTCTCCACTGCATCTTTGGCTTCACACTCACAGCTTCACACACTGCCCTCTCAGGGGAACACTGCCTGGTCTCCCAGGTCCTCTGAAATTGAGGTGGAAGCCTTTTAACTTCATACTGTGTGCATTCTCCATGTGCCTAAAACCAGTGCCACATGGATGCTGCCAAGGTCTGCTGCCAGCTGGAGCAGTAGCCAGGCTTTCCTCTCTCTTGACTGTAGGGGTCGAATTCCTGGATTTCTGGGCACTCTGAACCTGATCATGAGGAACAGATTCTCTATACCCCACCATTCTGAAATCTTGTGTGGCCACCACCATTTTGGAACCTTATGTGGCCTCTGCTGCCATTCTGGAACCTGGTGTGGCTGCCACCATCCTGGAACCTCGTGTGGCCTCTGCTGACATTCTGGAGCATGGGCCTCTGCTGCTTTCTCCTCCTAGCAAAGTCTTTCACTTTTGCAGTTTTGAACCTGCAAAGGGTGGAAACCCATTGCTTCTTGGGATGCCCCCAGGCCATTTTTTTATTTCTCTGTTCCTTCTCAGCAATCTAGGTCTCAGCTCCATCTTTACAGTCCATAGCTTTCAGACCAAACTCACAATGTTTTAAATCACCATACTGGGCTCTTTGCTCTTTATTTGCAACATAAATCTGACTAAAAGCCCCCAACAACAGCCATGCCACAGCTTCAACATTCGACTGCCTTGCAATTTCTTTTGCCATATTAATCAGTCTGCTGACCTTAATCTCAGTCTCAAGCAAAGTCCCTGTACAAAAGCAGAATGCAGACAAACTTTCTGCCAAGACATAGCACACATGGTCTGGAGTCCAATAACCAATGCAGTCCTTCTTTCCAGCAGAAACCTCCTGAGCCTAGTCTTTACCAGATGGCTTTCTATCAGCCTTCTGGTCTCCTAAGCTCTGACCAGAATTTCCCACACAGAACAACCTAAGCTGTTCCAGCTCTACTCTTTCAGGAGACATCTCTGAGCCCTTCCAAACTTCCCACAAGCCATTCCCAAAGGCTCTTGAACCACATGGTCAAGTAAGTCACAGAGTGACTCCACTCCTCTGGTACCAAATTCTGTCTTAGTTACTTTTCTCTCATTGTTGAAACAAAATACCTGACACCCAAAATGAAGGAAGGAAAGAGTTATTTCTTACAGTTCTTGGAGATTTCAGTCCATACTTAACTGGTTCCAATGCAGAGTGTCATGGCTGAGGGGTAGCTGCTCATGGTGGCCTACAAGTGGCAAGAGTGAACAGGGCAAAAGAGGGAAAAGTACACCTCCTTCCCAACCTTGCATTGTATGCTGGCTCTACCCCTAGGCAGGTGCAGCACTCACATCACCAGTCCCAGTGCTAGACAACAAACCAATCACAAATACTAGATTCAGTTGCTTCCATGACTACATGAGGCTTGGCAGGGCGCACCTAGACACAAACTATAATACAGGGGCACTACACCCATTGAAGAGTTCAGTAGCTAAAAAGGCTGTTAGGAGTTGAGGCTTGGTTGTAAGTGGGTTACTAGGCATATGTGATCTGGAATAGCCTATACTTGTCCCTAGTGGCATCTCTATCTGTGTCTCTCTGGCTGTCTTGCTTCCTTTATCTCTCTCCCTCTCTCTTCTATTCCCTCTCTCTCTGTCTCTCTTTACCTTTCACTCTTTCTCTTTCTTTCCTTCTTGGCTGTCATAAATTCAGGAGTTATTCTAATTGAATTGATTAAAAAATAAGATTAAAATACAAATGTAGACTGACATGACAGATATTTACATAAAAGTAGCACTCTGTAGAACTAACTAAACCAAACACCAATAAGCATTTAAATGATATCTTTTAATTAACAGATATAAAATTGTGCCCAAGAAGAAACCAAAATCATATGTATGTACAAATCATGCTA
>RJWT010011996.1:0-22805 GCA_004365215.1 Cuniculus paca
GCTCAACACAGGGCAATTGTGGTGGTGTGTGAAGCTCCCAGAATTCTCATGCAGCCAGCTGAAGTTATCGTTGGCCTGTGTTGCAGCTGGACTCCTTCAGCATAGCCCTGCTCTCTCTCCCTCTCTCCACAAGCATCAACCCTTAGTAAGTCTCCCATTTGCTAAATTCCATTCAGAATTTGCTTTCCAGAGTTCACCTTCTTCTTCATTAATACCTTAAATAGCAAAATCTAGTAATTGGTTTAATACCTTTCCTAATTTCAAATAGTAGTAAATAGAATTTACATGTTGAGATACCTGAAATAAAATGTACCTGAAAATCTCTGTTAATGGCAGTCACTGGTACCTAAATATGACATTCATTATTGCAATGCTAAATTTCACTGAGGTTGTTAAAATGGAGATTAAAAACTTCCCCTTCTAATTTCATAAATCCTCAGGTTAAGAACCCCTATTTTGTATATAGTAGGGGTTTAATAATCCTGTTAATTGAACCACATAAATACTAGAGTGCAATCGAATGAACATTTCCTTAGTGACTCCATCAATTAGTTTTAGCTTTTGAGTAACAAAAATGCAAAGCAATTTTAAGCATCTTGTTTAAACAAGATAAAATTTTATTTCTTTCTTACATACAAGTCCAGAAGTAGGAGTCAAGGGCTGTTTGAAAAGCTCCAAGACCATCAGGGAACTCATATCCATCTATTTGATTTCTCTGTCACCCTTGGCATGCTGCCTCATAGTGCATGTCAACCCACAGAAAGGAGGCAGAACTGAAGAAAGGCTCACACTCGTACTTTAAGGACATCTCCTGGAACTCACATATGACATTCTTGTTAGCATCCTATTGACCACAATTTACACATAACCACATGTAGTTGCCAGAGAGGCTACAAAGTGTACTTTTATTGCAGAGGGCCTTGTGACCAACTGAATACCAGCTACGGAGGAAAAGGAGACTTGAGCTAACGGCTAAGAATAATGCTAAGAAGTCATCTCACTTGGTAATTCCATTCAGTTATGAATGAAAAGCTTGTTTTTGCTCTTTGAAAGTGTCCTAAAAATATTTCACAGAAAGGTATTTTCAATAAAAACAGATGACAGCCTTCAAAACCAACATTCCTTTATTTTCTATTGTAAATGCAGAGACCCAGATTCAGAACAGATTTAGACAGCCTAACATGTGTTTATTCTGCTTAATTGTCTGCTACACAGGGTGCTTTGATAAGGCATCTGACAGTCATCCCTCAAAGCTATTGTAGGGTAATAGTATAAAACACAGCCCAATCAGAAAGTAGGCTTTAACATTGCAGACAAGGTTTCACTATGCAACAGGAATCACACTGAATTTCCCAGAGTCAGTTCCCCTGTGGCAAATGAAATGTGAGTTGATTTTCACATCTATATATAAATGTCTTAATTAGATGAAGTGAGGCAGAGCCATATTTTAATTTCTCCGGACTTAACTCTCACTAATTACTGTTTGAGCCCAAGGTTTCCTTTCCACTTTTGTATTTCTGGAACACCTCTTTCCCACCTCCTTTTCCCTCTACTGCCTTGCCAATGCCAACTGCCCTGTTGCTTGGCTTTTCTGGGTTCTGGCAAGAACAGGGGAACTGCAGATGAAGATTTAGGTTACACATGACTCAGCAGGGTAACTTGTCAAAAGACAGAGGATGATCCTGGGGTCCAAAAATAAGGACTACACATAATGAATCCATGAAGTCATTCTCTCATTATATTTGTCTTTGTCCAGACACTCGATATCCTAGCCTAGCCTAGGGGAATGTCAGATAATTGAAGAGTGGGATCTTCAAACACAAAATTTGAAAAAGAGGAGGAGAAATCTCTTTCACTTGAGCCACTCTATCAGCTGCAACATACTACTCTGTGGAAGATGTGATCAGAATTCTAAAAATTAGCAACACATTAAGATCTGAGTAAAACGTCATGACCTAAACTCTGGCAATTGTACTTGACTTTATTTTTTATAAACTATTCTCTATTGAGAGTAAAAAAAATTAGCATCTCTTTTTTAAGCACTGCTAAGCTCTAAGAACTACTGCTGACTATAATTAGATTAGTGTTCTGATTTTTTCCCCCACAGAAGCAGGTTGTTCATCTTTTCGTTCTTCAACATTTGCATATCTAAATGTAATGAGTGCAATGGTGATAAAAACTTCAAGCTGAAAGTCTGGTGATCTGAAGGTGATTTATTAATCTGTATTAATCCTAAAAATTCAGTTAGTCAACCTGAAGAGTCCACATACAATGATTCCAGTTACATGACATTGGATGTCTAGAAAAAGCAAGAGACAGTAAGCAGATAAGCAGCTGCCAGTGGCTGGATAGGTGGGAATAGACTGCACACTGAGGATTCTGAGGGCAGGAAAGCTATTCTGTACGATACTGTTGTGGTGGAGATGTGCCATTTTATTTTTGTTCAAACCCATGCCATGTACAGCATCAAGAGTGAGCCCTAATATAAACAATAGACTTTGGGTTATACTGATGTCAATATAGGTTCCTGCATTGTAACAAATGCACCACTTTGGAATATTGATGGTGGGGGAGTATCTGTTTGGAGGAAGGCAAAAGAATTCTCTGTGCTTTCTGCTCAGTTTTTTTTTTTTAACTTGCTATGTATAATTTTTTTTTGAGGCAGTGTCTCACTATGTGTAGTTCAGGCTTGTCCTGAACTCACTATGTAGCCCAGGTTGGCCTCAAACTCAAAGCAATCCTCTTGCCTCTGCCTCCTGAGGGCTGTGATTACAGGTGTGCGCCACCATGTCTGGCCTTTACTATGTATAATTTGTAATGAATTGGTATTAAAATGTTTTTGTTTCAATACTAAGGGTTGAAACTAGAGCCTTCACACTGAGCTACAACCCCAGCCCTTTATATATTTTTTTTTATTTTGAGATAGGCAGTCTCTAAGTTGCATAAACTGGGCTCAAACTTGTGATCTTCCTGCTTCTACTTTCCACAATGCTAAGAATACAGGAATGCACCACACTTGACTCTGCTCAGTTTTGCTGTAGCATTAAAATTTCTCTTTAAGTTTGATCATTTTTTTCATGCCTAAATCTTATAATTTGAACAACTACTTTCAAGATAACAATATGCAATATATTAACTAGTGTTAATTTCCTATTTTTTGAGATTCTGTATTGTTTTTATCCTTTTTTTGTTTGTTTTTAAAATAAAAAAGTTTCTCTTTAAAAAAGTCTTTTTTAAATTAAAAAATATACATGGGGAAATGCAAATTATGCAAATTATTGGGGATTAGAAACCATCTAGGAATTGTCTTTTAGAAATTGATCATTTTTCAACTCTGATATTATAGTATATGTTCTTTAAATATCAAACTCTAAGCTGTGTGTGGTGGCTCACACCTATAAATGCCAGCACTTGGGAGGCTGAGGCAGGAGGATCACTGTGAGTTCAAGGCCAGCCTGGGCTACATAAGCAAGTTCAAGGCCAGCCTAAACTACATAGCAAGAGCCTGTCTCAAAAAACAAACAAAAAATTAAATAAATAAATAAAGCCAAATAATAATAAATTATACTCTTCCATGGCTAAAGAAAGTTCCTGCTGAATTCTGGGGATCAGCTAGGAGATCATAGCTGGAGGGAACTGCGTTCTTTATCTTTTTCCTCATATGAGAAGCTACTGTGTCTGTATTTTAAAGTATCAAATAAAACCCATCAGTGCAATGTCTAGCATTTCAAATAAATCACTGTCCTTGAGGAATTAGCAGCCCAAGGAGTATATATATCACTGTGTCCTGGAAAATACTGAAACACTGAGCCTCTATACTATTCTTTCTCCACTGTCTGGGTAAGACTGCTGTGTTTCTGCCAGTGACTGGCAGGCTCATGACACTGACTTCCTGATGCTCCTTCACATGTGAACATGAATGTCCCTACTGAACAGCTGTTATCCTGCAGAATCCCTTGAGGGCCTGAGGCACGTTGCTTTGCTCCAGTGGGAAGGATTCTGTTGGCTGAGTCTGGTTCGCCTTGCATCAGGAATGAGCTGTAAGTCACCCCTGGCAGGCTGTCACTGGAATGAGGCAGAGTAACCTGAGACATTGCTTCAGAGTAGTGTGGCTCTACCTGACTTCCCACACCTTTAATCTTCAACGTGTTGTGATCCCTAGATCCATTCATACATTTTTCCCTTCTAGAGAGAATCTGGATGGAGAAAAACAAAATATGCTAGTGGTCACTGGAGGCACTGAGGATTTAGGGGTTTGTGTTTTTGGTTTCCAAATTCAGCCCATCCTCATCATTCATGAATTCATATTTTCAAATGTGTGTTTGTAACCTGAAAAATCAATACTCAGGGCACTTTCCCAGCATGGACTTATGTAGAGCTGCAGACCTCATTGGCTCAGAACTTTCCCAGCTAAGGTCAGACAAGGCAGTATTTTGCTTTTTTGTTTGTGCCCTCGTACTGTGGTTAAATGTCCTTTTTGTGGTCTATTTACTGCCACTTTTCAGGGGGGCATATTTGTGCTTTCTATGAGTGGTTTTGCTGCTTAACATGACCATTAAAAGTAGAGCCAACGTGCTGTCCAGTGTGTCATAGTGCAAGAAGGCTGTGAAGTGCCCTACAGAGAAAATATGTGTGACAGACACTCAGGCATGAATTATAGCGCTGTTGGCTATTAGGTTCCATGTTTATGAATCATATATGAAAGAAGGTGTTTTGAAACAGAACCTTGTACATAAAGCAAGGTTATGTATTGCTCAACTGATGATAATGTTATGACCAGAGACTCACAAGAACCTAACCCCATACACCCCATGGTTTGGTGTTTACTAATTCAGGATTTGCAGCACTTTCATAGGATATGACTGCTGCACATACTGAGACTAGGCTGTACTTTGATAACAACAGACAGGGCCTTGGGTGGAACTCTCAGATCAGCAGTCACAGCCTCAGTGGGACGGTCTGATCTTCCTCCTCACTATTCCCTTTGCTTACTACTCTCCAAGCACATCATGCTCTTCACAGTTTAGTAATTCACCAGCCTCACCCTTGTTTTTGCACCTTTTACAGGCTTGGATCATTCTCTCATCACTACCTGAATAGCCTCTGTTAGTCCTTCAAGAGTCAGCCCGCCTGCTGTCTCTCAGGAGACCTCCCCTTCCCCTTTAGGGTCAGGTGTCAGCCTGGGTGTCCCACTTACTACCCTGAGGTGTGATGGCTGGGAACATGGCTAGGCCTACCCAAATGTATGCCCTGGATGGCTGGGCTTTGTTAACTTGTTTCATTTTGTGTTGCTGGGGCCTTACAGGTTCTAGGCAAGCGCTCTACCACTGAGCGACACTCCCAGCCCTTTATTTACCTTTGTATCCTCAGTGTCAACACAGTCCCTGACAGCAGTACGTGCTTCAGAGATAGAAGAGGGATTTCTGGCCAGTTGCAGGAGCAAAAAATATTTCTGAGACACAAGTCCTGCCTCTGGAATAATAGCACAGCCTGGGATCTACATTAACAGCCCAGAAAAAGATTAATGGAGCTGGAAAGAAGCACAAACCTGATGCAAATGATAGATACACAGTAACCCTTTCTTAGGGAAAGAGACCTTACAGTCTGTCTCTTCTGGCTTTCAAAACGTTCTGAGTCATTGTGTAGACTGAGTAGCCTTTTATTAAATACTACTTACTCTGAGGGCACTGTCAAGCTTTATTGGAATTATGGCTTCTGAGTTGGACCAGAATGAAATGTGAGTGGTGAGGGCCATTGCTTTCTTTCTTCCTCTTGTCCTTGTCTTAATTACAGCTTAACAAAAGTCAAGAGGCCAGAAAGATCAGCAAACCTAATAATCCCGTGATAACAGCTGTTTTTTCAGTTTACAGGAATATACAAGCTGAAGTTATTCAATTTCTTCTGCAAACAGGAAGGGTGTAGCAAAATTATGCACATAGATACACAAAGATCCAGACACACACACACACACACACACACACACACTCCCCTCCCATTCTTGGGCACGTTATTCTTTTCTTGCTATTTATCTTTTTAATTTCTCCCCCCAAAACCATTTGCCAGCCACTTAACCATATCTTCCTGTTGCTCAGGCTCTCTGATGGCTTTTCAGTAGGAAGGCTCAGGGCCAGCCCCAGAAATGCCTGTTGGTGCCTTCTCTATCCTCCTCTGTCTTTGGCCACCCCGCCAGCTGCTACCCCTCTGGCTCTGTAGTTGTCTCTTTCCCTCTGAGCCATCCTGGTGCACAGCTGAAATCTCACTTCACCATCTTGCATTTGTGGTGGAGGGGTCTGTGAATGGAACAGAGTCAAAATGGAAAGTTTGAGAATCTCTGAACCAACTTTGGGAATCATTCTGTTCAATCCTTTCAGTTTATGGATAG
Organism: Cuniculus paca; assembly: GCA_004365215.1. NCBI lineage: Eukaryota > Metazoa > Chordata > Mammalia > Rodentia > Cuniculidae > Cuniculus > Cuniculus paca. The sequence goes on from RJWT010011996.1 coordinate 6,383, forward strand.
AGAAACTGATTCACAAAGAGGGAAGATGCTGAATGATTCAGGGGCAGAAGCAGATTTAGACTTAGGCCTTCCTGTTCCCAGTCCAGATAGATTCCTTTGCAGCACAACTGAACTGGTGCCTTGGCAAACCAGGAAATCCTGTCAGAGAAGGGTGCTTAGATGAGGGACACTGTGTCTCCACGACATCTGGCAATGTCTGGAGACATTTTTGGTTTTCATAGCCGGGAAGGGGTGCTACCAGAACTTGGAAAGTAAAGGCCACAGGTTGACTGCTAATTCAGGGTGTAGGGCGGAGATCAAGTTGGATGTTTTACTTGTCATAGTTTAGGGAATTATTTTTGTTTGCTTTGTTTTCTGAGTGTGAATTTTGCATGTCTCCAATGTAGGGTTGCTCAGTTGTGGCACAATTTCAGATCACGTATATCCTGGACTGTTCTGTGCGTTTATAGGATGTGAGCAGTATCCCTGGCCTTTATCCACTGGATGCTAGCACCACCTGTATGACTGGTTATATGTCTGAATACTGATTCCTTATTCTTCAGTCTTACCAAGGGCTTGTTCATAATTAGTACTTAATCCTTTGACTGGTAGCTTTTGCGTGGGGCTCTCCTAAGACATACAGTTATCTGGCCCAGTAAAAAGGTGGGAGTTTTGTGTATTGTGGTCCTTCCTGGTAAACACCCAGAGCCATTAATTTTCTGGCATCCTGGGGGAGCATGGGGGTCATGTGAGTGGTTCTGACCAATGAATTATGAAGGAAAGGGATTGGTGTCACCTCCAGGATAGAGCATTTGATTTTTGTTCAAGGTTTTCAGTGTTGGCTCCACTAGCTAAGATGATCTTGGAAACTCCAACCCCCCAGCTGATTCCCAGGGGACCAGTAGCACGAATGGAGTACCAACTTGGGATTTGGGTATTGTTTGTTACTGCACCAAAAATTGGCCTATCCTGACTGTTACGTGTTGCATGCATAGAAATCAACCCATATTCAAGCAAAAGTGCAGTTCAAATTAGTGATTAGGACCATTCAAATGCAAAGAGAATAGAGGATTTAAAGAAAGGCCATGGAGTTATTTAAATATTTTATTGAGTTTGAAACACTGGCAAGCTAAAAAAAAATGTTTGTGCTGTGTTTCAGTTGTTTACAAACTCAAGAGAGACACACAGAGCATGAGCACAGGGAGTGCCCTTGGACGTGGGAGACTGGCTCTCACAAGTCACAAAGGGCCTTCTGTGTCCAACAGTAGCATCTTAAAACCCACGTGCTTTGTTCATTCATTCGCAATAACTTCTTTCTATTGCCAGTTAGAGCCAGTGACTTTGGGGTTGGAATATGTAATCAAAATTATGAACAGGCTAAATAAGGACATGTACTAGACAATTATAAATACAGGAGTATATTTCTTTTTAAGGAAGACAAGTGTGAAAATCCAAACTAAATAATGCAGGTATAGATACCAATGAATAAAGTGAGATTATTTTAGCAAAAATTCTTTTAATTATAGTTCTTTTGGTGGCTTAATGCATTGGCTTACAGATCCCCAAAATGCCTGAGACAGCATTAAGTTAGGATTCATTAGCACTGAAGGTCAGCCACATGTACAGAAAAAACATTTTGTAGATCAATCCACAAAACAAAAAAATTATATTTAATATTCTTGTAGCTTTAAAAAGTCTATTACTTAAACTTTAAGCCTTAAAAAATGTGTGGTGCATCTGTCCAGGAAAGCTTTTCATTACCACGTATTTTAATTTACAAATATTCATTGGAAACCCTAAGTGCTAGTTAATTTTCAGGATTCCTCTATTGTCAAGTGCTGAAAACTAGCTGGTATATCCAAGCAAAACACGCACCTTTTCTGTGCTTATTGGCTTGTTTGTACAAGCAGGAGTTTGGAAGACTTCTAAGGGCTCGTAGCTCTGAAAAAAAGAGCTGTGGTTCTCTGAATAGCAGAATTTTGGAGAAAAGTCTATTCTTTGTGTACAAATGATTCATTTTCTAGAATGAAAATGATCCCCCCCAAATGACATATTAACATCTAAAATAACTTTCTTCTAGATAGCTAGTTGTTAAAAAGGAGTCAGATTGGGCAGTATCCTTAGAGATGACTGTCTCGAAGGAGGGGCTGTTGGTGCTGTAGCTGGTGAAATCTGAGGACTTGTCATTGAAGGCAGCCACTTGGTGGTAGAGATGAGGCAGGAAGATCTGAGTCCTCCCTGCCTGCCTTCATATACATCAAGGTCAGGCCATGGACAGAACATGAATCAATGTGGATACCCATTGTTTGTCTGCCATCTTCCCCTTTCAAGACCTCTTCTGTAGGAAAAGCACCATTTTCGAACAATACAGTCTGGGTAGGGCCACCTGCTTGGGTGTCCACCCCTGTGGGCATGCTAATGCGCATAATGACCCAAGCTGGGGCAGCTTCTTGGGATTTTCTAGATGGAGCTGGAGGAAGTGGTGCCCTTCCTCTATGGTAGCCTCAGTAGGAAGAAATGAGCTCACTCCAGTGGTGGCCCTACTGCAGGTTTGTGGAGAAAGCCCTTGTTTCTTTTTAGAGAAACTGGAAACAGAGGGGGTGGTCTGGTAAGGTTTGAGCCTGGATTCTCTTGCACTGCTTACCAGTACCTCGCTCAATCTGAGGGAGTCAACGATTTCCAAGGGTGAGAGTTAAACTGTGGTCGGACTTGTGGGGAGGCAAGAGAAGGGGAGCCGTGCTACAGTGTGTCTGGGTGTCCAGCTTTGAAAAGATAAGTGGGTCCCCAGCTGCAAGAGATGTGGCCAGGCCTAGAGACCACTCAAGAAGGGCAGGCAGAACCAGTAACATTCCCCCCACTCCCCCTGAGATGGGTTCTCAAAGGATGGTGCATCTCACTAAACAAACAGAGAAGGGTTATGGGGGAGATGGCCAAAATCTTGGGAAGTTTAGGGAAAGGAGCATGGTGGAAAATAGCACTTGAAAGAAAAAGAAAAGACTAAAGAAAGAAGAGAGGGAAATATCAATGTGCTGAGAGATTTTAGAGCGTAATTTGGGTTTCAGTGCACAGCTTAAGAGGCAAGAACAGGAAGGGACCTGCAGGCCTCATTTGAGCTGAGACTAGATGATCCCCACCTAGAAGGGAACCATGCACTATAGAGTATCACCACACCCCACTGTGAGGCTCCCTAGAAACCCCTCCATGGCCCTGCACTCTTCTTAGAGCACAATTTACCTCCAGACAACTCCCAACTGCATAGAGGCCAGCTCTGTCTTACAGTCAATGTTCTATCAAGATTCTGATTGGATTCACTAATGGTTTGGGTGATTTAACACTGGTAATCACCTACACTTCTTTTCCCCATACTAGGCACTAAACCCTGGGCCTTCACACTGAGCTGTCTCCAGCCTTTATTTTGGGACAGTCTGGCTAAGTTGCCTAGGTTGGGCTCAAACTTGGGTTTGTTTGTTTGTTTTTGAGACAGAGTCTTGCTATGTAGTCAAGACTGGCATCGAACTCAATATGTAGCCCAGGATGGCCTTGAACTCTCTGTGATACTCCTGTCTCAGCTTCCCAGAATGCCACCCATGCACTTAAACCCTAAGACTGCACCCCAACTCTTAGCTCTAGTCCACAAGGCCGCATCTGGTCTCACCCTGGCTTTCTCATTTCCCTTTACATTGGGCAGTCAGTGAGGCTTTCTGCAGAAGAGACCTTTAAGGTGAGCTGGGAATGATAAGAAGGAGGCCACTAGTGGAGATGTAGCAAGAGCTTGCTGGCCAAGGGACAGAAAGGGCAAAGGCCCCAGGTTAGGCATGTACTGGGATTTGAGGAATAAAGAGACACCAGTGCGGCCTGGACATTGTGATGTCATGGAACTCAAGCAGGGAAGAGGCAGTTTAGGGCAGAGGCTCATAGAACAGAGGTATAAACAATATGGAGAGCCTCTGACCCAACTCTTTTATTTTAAGGACAGAAAAATGCAGGTCAGAGAAGGTTGACACCTATGTTAAAATATTTTTAATATTAATAACCTGCACAAGTAATACTTGAATGCTTTATTTAAAATCTGAATAGAGAAAAGTCAAAAGTTCCCTTTGTTACCACCTCTACCTATCTTGCCTGCTCCAATCTCCAGCCCCACTATCCTTTCCAGAGGAAACTTTTCTGGCCAGTGGGGAGGGTATCTTTCCTACTTTTAGTCATCATATACATTTGTGTATATATATATATATATAGAAGCATGGTTTTGTAATTTTCCTTTACATCATCAAGATCATAGTGTATATATAGTTTTGTAATTTGCCTTTTTTTTCTCTCTCTTTTTTTTTATATATTGTCTAAGTTGCTCTGGCTGGCCTTGAACTCCTGGACTCAAGCCATCCTCTTGCCTCAGCTTCTTGAATAGCTAGGGCCAGAGGCACATGACACCAAGCCTGGCTTACAGCTAGCATTTTTGTTTCACTTTGTTCACTTTGATGTATTGCATTCGTTTTACTTGATGAATAATATCTCAAAGTTGGATACTCTATCATTTAACTTTTCCTCTGTGGGTGGTCATTTCAGTTACTCCTGATGATTACAAATAGGACTCTGAGTAACACACTTGGACATGCCCCTTTGGATAAAGTGCAAGGGGTTAGGTAGGATAATTAGCACATCATGGAATTCTTGTGTATAGGATTATACACAATGGATTTTTTAAAAAAATATTTATTTTTATTTGTTTAATCAATTTTTTTGCAGTGCTGATTATTGAACCCAGGGCCTCACACATGCTAGGTAAGATGTAGCTGCCCTGAGTTATAACCTTGACTAAACACAACCTCATGCACAATGAATTTGTAACCTATAAGGCCAAAGGGCTCTCCATAGAGACTGTATAAAATTACCCTCCTATCAAGAATATCTAAAACAGGCTGCTACCCCTCAGCACCACCATCGCTTATTAAACTTTGTAATTCTTGTCTCTGTCATGGGTAAACAGTGATATCTCTGTCATTTTCTGTTATCATTGTGATAGCAGCAATTGTTTACCTTTTTATTTTGCAATAATTTTAGGCTTGCAGAAAAGTTGTAAAAATAGAGTCCCATATACCCTTCTCATCACTTTTCCCAATGTTAGCAATTTATATCATCCTCGTACAATGATCAAGACTAAGAAATTGACATTGGTACTGAAGCAGAAAAATGAATGGAATTCCCGGCAGAACACCAGACATGGAGTTTAGGAGCAAAGAGCTATTTGTTTGCTGGCGTCTCCACAGAGGATTCATGTCACATTGAGAGTTCCAAACAAAGCTTTGTTTCCCACTTTTATATTGTTTCTTTTCTACAGGGCGATTTTTCATTGGAAATCTGTGTGAAATGGGGTTACAGAAGCAGAATAGTGGTTAAGGGGTGAACAGCGGTCAAGGGAGAGTGAGAATTTCAGTGGAACTTTCCAAGACTATTGTGCTCCTCTAATATTACATTATAGCTGTGCCTGCACATAGCTGAGGACATAACCACCAATTTCCTCAAGGAGCTTAGCTGTATAGTTAACCCATTGTTGCCCAGTTTCACCCCAGAAGGTGGTTTCTTCTCTTATTCCCCATTTGAGGCTAGGCCAAAGAGCCTCACTCTTTAAATCAACTTTCCTCGTTGTGTTTCGTTTTATCAATATCCATATTTACATTGTCTTTCATAGATTAATATCCTTTGGTCCACAAAATATGGGAGGTTATTTTCTGATCTACAATAGTTTCTACCATAGAGTTCAAGACCCATATTGCCACAAGTAATGAAATAATCAAGCAGATTCTCACGATAGGAATGAATCTTCCCACCATGGTTTTAAAACTACCTAAAGTTGAGAACCACTCTTTGAGTGTTTCTTCCAGATTCCATCCTTTTCAGGCCTGGACTGGTACATGGGCTAACTCCTGCATCTTTCTAGTGATTTCTTCATCACCTGTCCTTTATCATCTATTTGAAGGCAACAGTTAGTTAAATTGAACTTCCTGCAAGCTCCTTCTTCTTTGGCTAGTAAGTCATCTAGTGCTTACCTATTTTTTTTCTTTGGAACTCAGAATCGACCTCATGACCTTGAGCATGCCAGGCTGGCACTGTGCTGCTGAGTTATATCCCTGACCTACCAATCTATTTTGATAGATTGCATTTTGAGTTTTTGCCTGTCACTTAGCTAAGAGATTCAGCACACGGGTAGTTTCATTGGTTATGATTTTTAGTACAGCTTGTAGTCTAATTATTAAACATAAAAATGGGAGTTCAATATCCCCACATTCCACTCTCAGAGCAAGTACTGACCCATAGTGTTGGATTATTCTCTCTGGTAAACATTCATCATCTTTCCAATTACCTATGGTTACACTCCTTTTCTCATGGCGGGGAGCATACACAAGGTATCCCCACGATTCCCCTTGGTGTAAGGGAAGGAGAAAGAAGGGCGATTTGACAGTGCCCAAGATGTTATTTCCTGACCAATTTCTGGGAGTTAAGCAGAGGCTTTATTTCCGCATATCCAATATAGTCCCTTGGGACATGGATGTAGGCAGTTGTGTTTTTCCATCTGGGACTCAAGTCCAGTAACTGGGCTAAGTGGTTGGCTTCAGTTTTGTTTCTCCACCAGTCTGTGCTCCCTTTGGTCTCATTAAAGAATCTTTGTCCCAGTTCTCCCGGTCTTGGAATCTTTTTTGTTTTCTGGTGAGGTATCATCTTCCAATAATGTTGGTCTTTAGGATCCATGGGTTGCTTCTCTGTGTAGATGATTAAGACCCCATTGTTATCCTTTTTTCCCAATTTGAGGGGTTTGTTATCAGCTGGGTTCCATTTCCTGGCTTCCCAGGGCTGTTGGTGTCTCACCACGGTTCCCACACACACATAGCACAAGGTGATGTCAGGGACTTTGCTATGCTCTCTGCTAGTCCCATGAAGAGGTTTTTGGTCGCAGAAGGAATTTACAGTAGGAATTGGATCATTTCCTCATAAAAGGAATAGAAAATATGAAAGCTAGAGGTGGCTGGGGTGTAAGTATGTCTTTTGATATTATGTACTGTCCCTGGGTCATAACCCCTACTGTCTATTCAAAGCCAGAAATCTTTGCCTTCTTCCCATTCTGGGCCCCAGGGGTCTGGGATATTGGGAGTGACTGGATTGCATGTTCCAAGGGTGCAGGAAGGTGGAGGTTTTAATCTTTTTAGGAGGGATCCTCTTTGCCAAGGGGCATGCCCTACACATGAGCAGTATACCCAGCCAAATTCACGTATGTCGCTGCACCAGCTCCCATGTATTCAGGGGCACATATATTTATCATTATATCTATAGCCTCTTTCCCATCCTAGGCCTCCGCATCCTACAAAGGGAATTTAGCATCTCCTCTTTTAAGGTGATATAGCTTATTTGCCTCAGTGGCAGAATTAATGGCTGCACATGTATCAAAATATAGGGTTACTAGATCTCTAGGCTTTGCCCACATAGTTCTGTTTATCAAGGGTCCAAGCCACTTTCTCCTCTTTCCCCAAGTTATTCCTCAGCTAGGCATGGCCCAAATTTCAAACTCCCATGTGGTTCCTATCTGTGGATTCAAGCAGAGAGGTGGGGTACCATCCTTAGGCTTACAAATCTTGTAAACAATTAAGTTATGGGCACAGGGCTTGATAATTTGGCCAACATAATTATAGTAAGTGTGAAAGAGCAGAACAGTCATGATGGAGTTCCTCATCTGAGTGACACGCAGGCAGGGGACACAGTTATTGATTGCCCCTACGGGTATTGTCCCTGTAAATGCCACTCTTGGCATATATTTGTCATTGATGAGGATCCCTAGTATGGACAGCTGATATCAGCAAACATCCCACCCACAAAAGGAAAGTGAAAACTACCAGACACCTCCTGCTGCATTTCCAATAGGCTGGGCAATCAGTGATTGGCTATGGCAAAGAGCAAGGTTAGAGACCCAAGTATGGTTAGAGACAAGTTTCTTACAAATAGTCTCAAAGGAAAGTGTCTTCCCTAGAAGAGTGTCCTCAGGCTTCTACCCTGTGACTAGAGGAGGGCTACTGTCTCTCAGTGATGTTCCCAAGATCGTGGTCGGTGTCCTTTGGCTCCATGAGGGTCTCCTCTGGGAAGGGTGATTCTGGTGTCACAGTGGGGATCCCTGGAGCAGCTCCACTCTGGAGTTGCTGCCCGTTTCACCTGACTGTGATAGATCCATGTGGGCATTCCCTCCACTCAGACTGCTGCAAGGGTAGTCAAAATGACTGTTAGTGGCCCCTTCTACCTTGGCTTGAGGCTCTCCTGATGCCTATCCTTTACCCAGACTGAGTCTCTGTAAAAGAAAAGGTGTAAGGGGCTAGATATGCTAATAAGGATTCTTTCTAGTGCCCAGGCAACTATCTTCTGAGGGGTTTTCCCTAGCTCCATTAGTTGATTTGCTAGGGTTGACTCCCCTATCTTCCTGATTGGATGTGCCAATTCTTTCAAAATCAGTGGGGGCTTCACAAATAGGATCTCATAGGAAGAAGAGTAGCCTGTACTCTTGTGGGGGTGCCTCATGCTCGGAGGAACACAACAGGTAAGGCATGAACCTGCGTAAGTCCTATTTCCTGGCAAAGCTTATGTAGCCCTGTCTTTAGGGTCCTATTCTTCCTCTCTACCTTTCCTGCATGCAAATTCCAATTTCCAAAATTCATGCCACTTCCTGGACCACTGAACCCACAAAGACAGGTCCATTGTCAGACCCCGTGCTTAAAGGGCAGCCATCCGGTCACTTCTTGGGCCTTTTCAGTTTGGCAAGGGAAAGCTTCAACCCAGTTGAAATAGGTGCAAACCATGACCAGGAGGCAGCAGAAACCTCCACATTTGGGCAGTTTTGTGACATCAACTTGAAAATCTTCAAATGGTGCTGACCCCACTTTTTGAACCCCTGCCAGTGTTCTCAAGCTGACTTTGGGGTTGTACTGGGTGAAGTGACACAGCACTGAATGATCTGTTTTGTCAGGGCAGTCATCCGGGAGATGTAGAAATACTGGCCAAGCAAAATTACTAGCTTTTTTTTCCTAAGTGAGTGGTCTCATGAGCCATCTGTACCAACTGGGGCCCTAGGCAGGTGGGTACCACAACTGGACTGTCCAGGAGCCTATGCCATCCATCCAGTCCCTTAGTCCCCCCTTCTTGCTCCATCCATTGAACCTCTTTTGTCGTATACATTGGTTTCTCATCTGGATTCCAGGAAACTGTGGCAAGTAGTGTAGTGTCTGGTCTCACACTGACAGCCTTGGCCTCACAGTCAGACTTGTTGTTGCCCAACTGCTCTTTAGATTTCCATTCCTGGTGCCCTTTGCAATGGACAGCAGCAACTTCCTTGAGAACCCAAACTGCTTGTAAGAGTTGAAGAGTATCTTGGAGGTATTTGATTTCTTTGTCCCCTGCCATGAGCAGGCCTCTTTCCCTATATAGGGCCCCATGGACATGTGGAGTCATACTTAGAGTCAAGGTGAATATTTAGCCTTTTCCTTTTTCCTAACTCCAGCACTCAGGTTAGGGTGATTAATTTTCTCCCCTGTGCTGATGCTCCTTGTGGCCATGGTCGGGATTTTATGAACCCTGTTAGGGTGACACCGTATAGCCAGCCTGCCTCCTCTGTTTTTTTATCTACACTTCAGTACCAAGCTACTAACAACAGACTTTATTCAGATGTCACCAATTTGTTTTAAATTCTGTTTCTCTAATTATTAGAGAGCTTGAACATCTTTTCATATGTTTTTCAACCGTCTGTATTTCTTCTACAAAATGCCTACTCAAATTCTTTGCCCATTTTTTCCCTCTTGGGTTGTTTGTCTTTCTGATATTTTATGGAGGTTCTTTAAAAAGTCTTCCAAATTCATGCAGCTAAATAATGCTTGAGCTGGGGGAAAAAAAAATCTAAATCTAATCTAATTACCTGTTTCTGCCACCGATGCTCTGTTTACAATTCTCCTCGATCCACAGAAGCTTCCTTTCTCCCTTGGCCCATGTGTCCTCAGTTGTCACAGACCACAGTATTATCAGCATCCTTCAAGAATAGACAGCTAGGGCTGCTCAGTTCTCATGCCACTCTTTGCTGAACTAATGACTCTAATGCTGTGCGGCCTGGGTCTTGCTTGGACACGGCCTGCTTTCTGGAAACTCGTTTCCTCTGGCACTGAGACAAGGCTGCACAGAACGCTGGCAGCCTAAGCCCAAGAATGCACCATTTGGCTCATTGTCTCCTCCTTAATTGCTGTCCTGACAATTGTAAAACCTTCTGCCCTGGCAGAACAGAAGCTGCAGAAAGGGGCTGTACACAGTTCAGGGCACCAGATCCTGCAATGCCCAGGTTGCCATCTAAGCGTCTTGACTCCCCTGAGGGCATTATCTCATCCTTCAGCAGCAACTCCACAGTGGACAGGAGATGGTGGGTAGGGGTGGCATGGCCATGGGGTGCAAAGACAGCACTTTGTGGCTGCTCCGGTCACATGAAGCCATTACTTCTTGAGAACAGGAGCCCTGCCTGGTTTCTTTGAGATTATTTGAGATTCTCCCTCTGGTTCTAACAGCCAAAGATCTTGCCATTTGTAGTTTATTTGTCTGTAGTATGTTTCAATGCATCTAATGGGGAGGGTGATGTACTGGGTTGAATGATCATATACCCCCACCATGTCCACCTGTGAATGTGACTTAATTTGGAAAAAGGGTCCTTGCAGATGTAATTGGTTAAGAACCTCAAGGTGAGATCGTCCTGGATTATCCTCGTAGGCCTTAAATCCAATGACAAGTGTCCTCATAAGAGACAGACAGGGAGAGATTAACAGACAGAGATTGAGACACAGAGAAAGGGGGAGGCTGTGTGAACACAGAGGTGGACCCTGGAGTTATACAGCCACAAGCCAAGGAGTTCCTGGGGTCACCGGAAAGCAGGAGTCTGCCTGGAGCCTGCAGAGGGAGTGCAGTCCCTCTGGCACCTGAACTTCAGACTTTGGGCCTCCAGGCAGGGAGAAAATAAACCTCTGTTGTTTTAAGGACCCGTTTGCTACAGCAACCAATGGAAACTAATAGAGGTAGGAACCAATCAGTGCAGTAAAACTCAGAATTCTCAAGTGGCAGACAAAAATCACCAGCCCCTTTGTCATCTAAATGTAAAAAAGAGGGAGAGGAATTGAAACACTGAACATTGTTCTGTTACTAATACAAAACTGCTTGTGGGGCAGCTTCCTTTGCTGTCTCCACAGGTGATGGGTGATGAGCAGGAGACTGACCCTTCACCAGGGAAGGCAGCCAGTAATTTTCTCTGGAAGGTGGAGGGCGGGAGGATGGGGCTCATTCTAAGCACCAGTGTGAAGCAGGTGACATTTTCTTCTACCCAATGTCTCTGTATCCTCAAATAATATCTTAACCCACACAGTCACCTCTCTGACTTGGGAATTCTATGACATGGGCTGAATGGTCATGCCCCTTCAACCTATCTTAACCTAACCTCCAAGGTGATGGTTTTAAAAGGTGAGGCCTTTGGAGGAGATTTCATGAGGAGGGAGCTCCTGTGAGTGAGATTAGTGCCCTAATAAAAGATGCCCTTATAAAAGAGCTTGTTCACCTCTTCTGCCATGTGAGGACATAGCAAAAAGATGGCTAAGTATGAACCAGGTTTTATTAGACGCTGAATCTGAATCTGCCAGTGCCTTGATATTGGACTCCTGGCTTCCAGAACTGTGAGAAGTAAATGTCTGCTGTCTGTCGGTCACCCAGTCTATGGCGTTTTGTTACCACAGCTCAGCGGACTAAGATAAGGTCCCACACAGATGACTGCTTGCCCCCCAGTGGTAGAGGGAGGCTGCTGGCTCTTCTGTAGTCACTCCCTCTTCCCTCCTTCACTCCCCATCTGACCTTTCACCTAAGTTACTTAAGCCAGATCTCGGGCTAGGAGGGCAAGGTCCTGGCCAAATATACAAAGAAACCATTAAATCTGGCTCCTTTTCCAGCCAGTACCAAACGACAATGCAACTTCCAACAAACACTCATACTTCTGAGCCAGCCCAAGCCCCAGCAGCCGTGTAGGAGACTTGAGCGGGCAGCAAGGTGAGGGCCTAGGAAGGACAAGAGCAGTAAGAACTGAATTTATGATGCATCAAAGGCATTTGAGGACACCTCAAGAAGAAATCAGAAGTCCAGAAAGTGAGATTGCCCACGACATGACAACAAAAATCAGAGTCCAGAGAATGTGCAAGCTTGCCTTGGATATCCCAGTCTCTGCCATGGGACACAGGTATTATGACTGGCTGAGCTTTTGGTCTCTGGATATTTTCATTTCCAGGCTCAGACTTAGTCTGAATCCCCCACCTATATGGTTCTCAGATGCTGCTATGTTTGGGTTAATTTGTTATGCAGCAGTAGTTAAAAACTGTAGTGCATATGACAGCAAGTAAATAACTTTCTGCCTCTCATCTCCAGTATCCAAGAAGCATAAGAAACAGAAGTTTCTCAGGTATTGTTTTAGTTTTTGAACAAAAGGTGAGGATATAATTTTTCTTTTCCCCCTTTAACTGTATATCCTGAAGTTGGTTCTCTATTAATAATATATAGATCTTAATCCAATTTGGTGACTACATAGTATTTGAACATGTCATGACTCGCAAATGGGATGTAAATCACCAATTATCAAAGGATGAGGCAAGATCTTGAACACAGTAAGAAATAGATACCACCCTCCCTGTTGCTCTTATCATGGAGGCTGACTTGGTGACCAGAAGGGCCCAGATTGAACAATGGGCAGGTGGGCTCCCCGACAACATCAATGAGTGTCTCCTCTTTGCTCCCCCACAGTGTGGTCCAGGCCTCTGTGATAACTCTTGGGGTTTTAATTGTTTGTTTGCACAAGCACTCAGCTGCTCACTACCTCCTGGACAGGGTTCAGCCAACTGGACCAAATCCACCCTACTGTCTGCTTCTGTAAAGTCACATCATAATACAGCCACACTTATTAGTGTTCTATATGTTAGTGTTGCTGCAGAACAAATTACTGTAAACACATCCACTACCTCACAGTTTTTGTGGATCAGGAGTGAGGGGGGGCTTGGCTGATGAGCACCCAGGGTGTCACCAGGCTGAAATCAAGGCATCAGCTGGGACTGGGATCTCCTGGGGCTCAGAGACTCTTTAAACTCATTCAGATTGATAGAAAAATTCAATTTCTATGGTTGTAGGACTAAGGGTGCATTGCTCTACTGTTGCCTGGAGGTCACTCTCTGCTCCCTCTGTGGCCCCTTGCACAACATAGCAGTTTGCTTCACCTCTGATGCTACCAGGGAGCTTCTCCATTGTCCACCATCTTTAACCTTGAAACTTTCTGTAAAGAGCCAACCTGACTATGTCAGGCCTACCTGGGATGATCACTTGTTTGATTAACTTGGACTCCACTGATTAAGGACTTCACTTATATCTATGAAATCCTTCAGTTTGCCACATGGCTTAGCCTGATAGTGGGGGAGAGATTCTTTTGCACTCACATCTTTTGCCTGCCCTCAAGGGTTGGGCCTTATACAGGATGGGGACACTGGCAAAGGGCCACTGTGAATTTTGCATAGGCCCAGACTTCATTATCTATTGGTTATGAAGGATATAGAAATGAATAGCTGAGTCTAGTGCACAGAAATGGCTGGAGTAGAGTCTCTAAGTGTGCATTTCTAACAAGTTTTAAGGTGATGTTGAGTTTGATAGATTGGGGACCACTTTTTGAGAACAACTGCTCTCTGAAGAGCTGTGTTTTTGAAACTTGAAATGTACACACATCTTCCATGCATCCTGTTCCAGTGCAGACCGTGATCAGTTAAAGCCGATGTCCAGAAGGGATTACCATTTGTACCAGCTGCCCTGCTCCTTTCAGGGTCCCTTCAGCCACAGCTGATGGAACCAAGAATGAATGTCTGTGGCAAGAGGCCATGGGCTCACCCATAGCCAAGAACAGGATAGGACAGTATAGGACAGGACAGGACAGAACAGGACAGGACAGGATCAAAAATTGATCTAAGCCAGGGAGAATCTCTCTCGAGATTCTCAATGGTGGCTGAAGAGATCCCAATGTCACTGGCAGTGGATGTAGAACAGGGGCCAGTGCTACCATAGGCCCAGAACAAAACAAGTGAGCAGAGGCAGCCAACTCAGCAAGGGCAGGCGAGGAAGTGGAGTCCTGGAGACTGCAATGTGGAGAGGCAGAGAGCTTTCAGACTCCTAATTCCCATGAGCCCCAGTCTGGCTGTTTGCCCTTGTGTTCTGACAGATCCCTGTATCCCCGTAATTGGCTCTTTATGCCTGAGCTCCTTTGAGTGAGTTCTTATTCTCTGAAGCCCAACCTTCACAATGAATGACTCTGCCCATCCTTCACAATGACTCAGTCAGAAACCGAGTTTCGGTAATGTTCAGCTCCAGGACCTCGGACAGGGCCCAGGCCGGGCTGACAGAATGTCTGTGTAGGAACTAGGAAAATCTGAGTGCTTATACAACAGCAGAGCAGAGACAGGAGAGAAACCTCATTTATGGATGAATGGGAGCTCACAGGAGGCAAGGTTGGTTGAGGGAAAAGGCTGACCATGAATGACCTGGAGCACAAGTTGCAGCAATTGGGGCTGGTTTCACAGCCTCGAAGTAAGCATTGAAGGTCCTGCAGATGGAGAGATATGACAGAGTAGTTGTGATTGGGTATGATGGCAAAAGCTTATCTAATCCTAAGTACACAGGAGGCTGAGGCAGGAGAATCACAATTTCATGGCCAGTCTGGACCTTATTTTTATCTTTTAAAATAAGATTTTTAAAAAGACTGGGTATAGTTCCATGGTAGGGTGCTTGCCTAATCTGCAGGGGTCCTGAATTTAATCCCCAGTATGAAAAAAAAAAAAGATTGTGTTCTTTAACAAGGATCCTCATGGACCAGCTGATGGATGATATCTTGAAATAGGCTTTTAAAAAAAGTTTAATGGGCCCATAATAATTGTAGATGTTTATGGGGTACAGTGTGATATTTGGATATATGTAATAATCAAATTGAGTAATTAGCATATCTATCACTTCAAACGTTGTTTCTTTACGGCAAGAACATTCATGATCATGGTATTTCCCCTGCCAGGTAAGTATATGGCAAGAACTTTCAAAAGGAATTACTGTTAACTATAGTTACTCTTGCTAAGCAAGAGTACTAGAACTTATCCCCCAATCTGTTTTGTGTGTATGTGTATGTGTGTGTTTGTGTGTGCGTGTGGTATTGGGCACTGAATCCAGGGCTACATGCTACATCCTTAAGTCTTTACAAATTTTTTTATCTTTTGAAGCCAGGTCTTGATAAGTTGCTCAAGAGGGACTCAAACTTGTGATCCTCCTGCTTCAGCTTTCCAGAGTGAAGACATCAACACGCCTGGCCCACTTCTGTAACTGTGTACCTGTTGCCTCTTCCCATACCCCCTCTCCCACCCTTCCCAGTCACTGGTCTGAATTTACCAATGTAAAGGAGGACATGGATCTCAAAGTTTTTTTAGTGTAGTATCCACAGGAAATGGTAATTTGTTGAATATTGTGCAAAGGCCCAGAATAGAAAGTATTCCATCAATAAACCATAATACGGAAATAAAAGTCCAACCTCACTATTAATCAGGTGTGCAAATTGAAATACATGCTGTTTTTCATACCACGTTAGTAAAATACTAGTGAAAGTGTGGTAAAATTGTCACTTCCATATTTTATAGCACGTGAGAAGTATAAATTGACATATATATGTGTATGTATATATATTATTTGGTAGGTAATTTGGCAAAGTGCATTCAAAGTTTTTTTATTTCTTTTGGGTCCTGGCAATTGAACTCAGGGGGTGCTTTACCACTGAGCTACATCCTCAGCCCTTTCTAACTTTTTTACCTTGAGACAGGGTCTTACTAAATTGCTTACTTGTCAGACTGGGCCTTAACTTGTCACTTCTTCAAAGAAGGGAAACCAGTAGCTAATAAGCACATGAAAAAATACTCAACATCACTAATCCTTAGAGAAATACAAACCAAAACTATCATATATACACCTCATGCCAAGGAGGATGGCTATTATTTAAACAACAAATAGAAAATAAATGTTGGTGAGCATGTGGAGAAACAGGAACCCTTGTGGGAGGCATTGGTGGGAATGTAAAATCATACAGTCTCTGTGGAAAATAGTGTGGCAGCTCTCAAAGAATAAAATTCAGAATTACCAAATGATCCAATAATTCCACTTCTGTATATACACCCAAAAGAACTGAAAGGAAGGCCTCGGAGAGATAGCGTTTGCACACCAATAACCACAGCTGCACTGATCACAATTGTTAAAATGTGGAAGCAACCTAACAGTCCCTCAGCAGATGAATGAGTAAATAAAATGTTGTACACACACAAAATGGGGTATTATTCAGCCTTGA
>RJWT010011997.1:0-22786 GCA_004365215.1 Cuniculus paca
AACAACATACAAGATCCTCTTGAATTTACAGATGTACAACAGTATATCTATATGAACAGTAGTCATTTTTAAGGAACAGTCAAAATTGCAAATCTTAAACCTCAGAATGCCAGTGGTGTGCTATGTATTATTTTCCTCACAGTGCAGCTTAAATTTTAAATATACATAACTTTTATAATTAGCCTAATAATATCCTTACAATCATCAATGCCTTCTCCTCCTTTTCCACAATCTCTGTTAAATAAGCGAATTCCAGTAACAATCATGGTGAGTTCTTTCAGCTGGCGTTCTTTGTCCTTCTTAGAAAGAGTTAGAAATGTCCCAAGCTCAGCCTGAGGAAAAACACTCTGTAAGGCAGCTGAAATAAACCAGAAAAAAAGAAAACAGAATTACAGAATAAACATCAGAACTTAGATTACAAGTTTCTTTCAGCAGAAAGTCAAAGAACTTGCCTTTCTAGTGATTTTTTTTTTCTCATGGAACTTGTGTTTGATCTAGTGATTCTTTAAATTTCTGATACCCCTTAACAGAATACATAGCAAAATTTATCATATATCAAAGATGGACTACTAAAAATGATGTCATTGCCTCATGTACATTTGTAATAACTGTACCTCCATCAGTAAGTTTTTTTGGCAATGGACATTACAACAAACTTCCTAACTAGGGCTCTCAGTAGAAAACTCTGCTTAAAATAATTGTGGAAGAAAGCATAGGAAGGCTGGACATCTTGCCTATTCCTCACTTTAAACTGTGAAAGTGAGTAAGTATTTCCTGAGGATAAAACAGTGCCCTTCACCATCATCTAGAGTGGCAGACTCAACTCCTTCCACCTATATGAAATACCCCTTCCCAGATGTTCCAGTACCTTCAACATTATTACCAGTGTCTCTCTGATGAGGTGTAACAGGTTCCAGCACATGTACAGCTCTAAGAAAATGAACAATTTTTCATTTTCTAGAGGTTCTATTTGAGGTTTAGAATTGATATGCTAAAGAAGTCTGGGTAAATTTTAACATATTCCTGTTGGGGATTTTTTGTTTTCAGATAAAAAGGGGACTTCAATTTTAACATAGTTTATAAAATACGATGATCATATATTTTCGCTTATAGAATGGAAATTATTTCTATTTTGTACCTGTTGCCTCTCTGACAATCTTGATGTCGGTAGGGGATCCAAGCCCAGAGCGTAGTAACACATAGCTGACAATCTTTCGGTAGAGGCTTTCCAATTCTTCTCTAGCACTTGCTCTGTTGTCTGTAATTTCTCTGCTGACAGAGCTTAATCTGGACTCTAGGACTCGGTGATGTTCTTCAAGAAAGTCCTCTAAAATTGGCAAATAACAGCATTCCATATATTTGATATTGAGAATTCTCACTTAAGTATGGAGAGTGGCAGAGCTGTGGCTGAGCCAGAAGTGAGCCATGTAAACAAGTTGTTGGGACTACAGCAAGGCCAGGCCAGCAGGTGTCTGGCCTTGGTGTTCTCCCCTGTTGACTATAGCACAGAGAGCTCTGAGAATGTTTCACTTTCAGGGTTCTTAGCAAACCACTGAGACTTTCGGCCCACTGCACACTCCCCACTATACACACCCTTTTTAGAGTGTATAAATAAAGAGGCAGACCATTCTGGGTTGTTGCTGCCTCTTCATCAGAGAGATCAGGTCCCAACTGGTCCCAGCTTTCCTTTTAGTATGTGTCTACAGCTTTTTCTTAATCTCCTGTCACCCCCTCTTAGGACCCACTCCCCACGCAGGTCATAGCACATAAGGACCAGAGAAAAATGCTTGGTAATTCTACTGCATGGAAACAAGTATTTTCTTAAGATGTAATAACTAAAAAATCAGTGGCCATCACATAACCTCAAGACAGTAATCTAGTGCAAAATATTTACTACAGAGATTTAAATGGAATACTTTCCTGAAACATTTAAGACTTGGAACAATCTAACTAGTAACTATCAGAAAAGACTAAACTTCCCAATTAAACACAAAGTAGAGAAGACCATTTCTACACCACATACACTACATGTATGTAAATTGTATATATATATAGAATGTATATATATATATATATAGTATAGTATGCATATGTATAGTATGTAAATATATATAGCATATATAATATATATGACCATATATTTATAGCATATGTAAGCACATATAATTATAAATGTAGTATACATGTTTTTTCAGTTATGTACATTTCTAGTTCTAGATAAATTTCCTCTGAATAATATTACTGATAATATGCATCAAGAACTTTATTCCCCCTCTTTCTTTCTATGATATGCTAATGTATAGATTTAATTGTGTCAAGAGACCATCTTTAGTAATTCTTCAACTAATGTAATAAGACATCCCACATTACTATTACAAGGTCAATAATCACATTTCAAGGATACACAGTCCATATCCATAATCTTACCACAAAAGTAAATGAGAACTTTATGCAAATTAAAAAATATATAAATTACATCTCTTAAATTCATGACCATTATACTACTTTAAAAATATACTATTAAGCAAAAATGTAAAAATATATATGATTTTACATTTGTAGCATAACTGAAATTCTGATGGCTAGAGAGAAAAATGGCAAAGAAATGATGGAATGGTTATCCCCAGTCTATGCATTTTTAGGAGGTGGTGAGCCCAGAAGAGGTAGGGCATAGTGGAAGGTCTTTGGGCACTGGAGGCAGGTCCTCTACTATGGGACACCAGTCTCTCCTTTGCAGCTTCCCTGCCCTGAGGTGAGTGGTTTTGCTCTGCCACACGCTCTCACCATGATGTACCACTACAGGCCCAAAGCAACAGGGCCAGCCAATCATGGAATGAACCTCTAAAACTGTGAGCCAGACTAAACCTGTCCTGCATTTACTATCTCATGTATTTGCTATAATAACAGAAAACTGTTTGACACCTGGAAGGTGGAAAACATTTCAAAAGACTGACAGATGTTAATTTCATTAAACAAATAAAATTTTTGTCAAATCCCTTTCTTACCTGAGACACAATATAAAAACCTTTTTGAAAGTATCAAAATGGGTAGGTATATGTTACCTCGACTTGTATAATTCATATCAAAGTAGACTTGCATCTTAATTGTGTCCAGAGATGGATTTTTACTGTCTAGTAGCCGAGTCACACAAAGCTAGAAAAGAATAGCCAACAAAAGAGTCTATTACATTTCCTGAAATATTAAGTTATTTTCAAAAATAAAGAGAAACATCAAGGCAACGGTTCCTGATATTTATTCACCAAAAGCCCCTATTTTTATCTTTTTTTCCCTTTGACAACTTAGCAAGAAACCAGATGTTTTAGTCTGACAACTATAAAATGAGGGTAAATCTTCCATGAAGCTTACATTTCGGTCTAGAACTCCTCTAGACACTCACTACTATTTATCTAAGCCTGGGTCAACATTGTATTGATGCTGGAGATCACATGCATTTTATAAAATGCTGCTGCAATTACTGCCCTCTCCTCATGAAATTTCTCTGACTCTAACCTCTGTCTCGAATTTCTTCTTCTGACATGGTGCATGACTGTAATCCCAGCTACTCATCAGGCAGAGGGAGGAGGACAGCAATTTTGAGGCCAGCTTAGGAGATCCTCTCTCAAAACAAGAACTAAAGAGCTGGAGGGTTGGCTCACTAGAATGCAAGACAGAGAACATTTGTCTTTAAGGAAACCAGAGCATCTGGATTCCCTCCAGTAGAGAAGTAGGTATTGTTCTAAAAGTAGACTTTACAAATAAAAAGATTAGCTCATCCACATGACTTTCAATTGAGAAAAAAGGAAACATTTCTGATAACTTAAATTTTACATTGAGAGTTTCTAAACCTGTCACATAAAAAGTATATTGAAACTAGGCATGGTGGCACACACCTGTAACTCCAGCACTCTGGGAGGTTGAGGCAGGACGATTACAAGCTTAGTGACTTAGCACGACACTGTCTCAAAAAGGAAAAAAGCGTGGGAATTGGGGATGCTGCTCAGTGCAAAGACCCTGGTTGGAAACCAATACTGCTAAAAGAGCTTGATTCTGTCCAGTTTAGTTGAATTGGGAAGACAAAAAGAACTCTTCTGGAGCCGTAACAAGGAGAAAAACTTATTTTCTGTCCCTCCTTGAGTCTCCTCTATGGCTTGCCAATAAAATTTCTGATGACCATCACAGAAATCATTTCCCCTACTCACGGTTAAGAAAAGGATTTATAAAATCAGGTCGGAACAACCCAGCTCTAGCCTGCCTGTGATATCATGGAGTCACTACTGCAGACTTATCTTAACCACACTCCCAAGCTCCAGACTTCCATATCTCTTCTTGACCTCAGAAGTGTATATAGACAACTACTCTTCACCAGGTGAACTGCTGGTTGTGAGGGAAGACAGAAAGGATGACATTTTCCCCTTCATGGACTCAAAAAATGTCCACATGTATGTTCAGAAAAGCTTGTTTCGAGCCCTTTATATCAAGAAGGGAATAAGTTCATTAATCTCAGAAGAAAAAAAACCACAAAAAAACACTGATTATTAAATTCAATGAGCCAAATTTAAGATATGAATAACATACATCTAAAGTTCTTCATTAGGTTTTAAAACTGTTTTTCAGGCACATCTACTTACCTCATAAGATTACTGTGCTTTGGTTTTAATTTTTTCCTTTAGAATTGAAGAACATAAATTATATCAAATAAATTATATGAATCTTATTTTAGAATTATTTAACTTTACAGCATCAGCATACAACAAACTCATTTGTAATGTTCTCAATGTCACAAATTAATAAAAACGTATCAGAAAAATACGTGGGTGAACACTGCTACTTTTCTGGTATCTATGGCCCTCCTTTCTTACTAACAGAGTCCTAATTTGGATTGGGGCAAAGACTTCCCTAAGAAAGGAGTGAGGAAAGCTCCAGGGTCCCTTACAGTTACCATTCTGGCCAATAAATATAAGGAGATTGGAAGGATTCTGAGACTGGAGGGATTATTTTCTGGATAGAAAGCGACAAATCCAATTGTCATGTATATTTTTCCCTTTGTCTTCCCCCTTCTTTCTGCCTACAGATGCTATCTTGTGACCACAGGATACATGCCATATGCCAAAGGAGGTACCCTAGGAAGCCAGGAAGAAGAGCCTATGTATCTCCAAACTTTAAGAGAAAACAAGAAATTCCTAATTTGTTTGTACCAGTATTTTTTTTTAATGTCACTGAAGCCAGTAATAAATAACACAAAATACTGCATTTAAATGGAAAATAAGTAATTCCAAACTTTAGGATCATTAGACAATCACCTTAACGAGTTTCTGCACATCACTTTTCATGAGGGTTCTATCTATGTTAAAGCCATTGCTTGGATCCAGAACAACAGCTTTTACCTGAGAGTAGAAAAAGAAACCACTAAGTAATTTTTTCATATTTATTATGAACTTTCATAACTTCCTATTTTTTAATCTATCCTTGATTACTCTTAGATTGAATTTTTGGATATTTTTCTATTACCCAACCCTTTAATAGTACAAGAAAGGAAGTAATAAATACCAAACTTGAATATGCTAATGGAAAAAGTATATGGGGAAAAAGGGTAAAAGCAATGGTGGAATTTTACATTGGGAAACTATGATATATTTAATCATATTTTCGTTGTGTATTGTCACCCAAAGCCGGAAAAGAGAAGCCATAGCAATGAGTAATTTTAACAACAGTGAACAAAAATATGTGTTAAAGAAGTTCCTCCATAGCATAACATTATCAGTGTTGCTAAAACTCATCAAGAGCTTCTAAGTCAATCATTATAAATCTAGACCTGATATGTTTCATAGTCTTTTGAAAGATATTTTCACTAACTTGTCCCATTATCTCAATGTTTTCAGCCAAAATACATCTAGGAATGCTTGACAGAATTTTAAACATTTCTAATAAAGGAATAATTTGCATAAATAGTCATTCTTACCATAAAAGCAACCAGAGTTTCAGAAACAATCTCTCCATGGGCTGCACATTCTTGTCCTATTTCCCGTATGATATTCTTTATAACACTTTCTGCTTGAGTGAGAGGCATTCTGGGTAAATAAAATTCGTTAGTTTTTATAATTGCATTGATATATTTTTCTCTTTAGATTTTTCCACTATTATATTTGTAGTTATATTATTTATTAACTTATTACTACATAACTAGTAGTAGTTTATTAGTATCTAGACTCCTGTTTTTTCATCAAGTTTTTAAAAATGAAAGACAATATCGAAGGCAGCCAGAGCAACTGGGACTTCAAATGATTGAACCATTTCCTCTTTCCCTAAACAATGATAGCCATAAAAAGTAAAAAGTAAATTTATATCACAGTATTCTTAAATTTAAAAAGAAGGATAAGCAGTATTGGGGGCGAGGTAATAAGAAACTCAGTCCAACATGTGTAGGTAGCACTGTGGGGCTTGCAGAGAAAACGCTTATTCCTGCACATTGACTAAACAACCTTTCATAACTGTAAAAGAACTTCAGAAAGCAAAACTTTTGCTCAGCTAATCTAAGTTCTCTTTTCTGCATATCCTAGTTGGAATATGGACTCTAATTAAAACATAAAGGCAAAAAATCAAAATATGAGGGTTACACATCGTGGGAAAAAAGAACTGGTCATTAATTTCATTTATTATAAATCAGGGAAGAGTGGCAGGTTTCAATCAAGTTTTCTGATTTTTTATTATTTACATATGGAGTACTCCACATATAGAGTATAACAAAGGCAATAATACTAGGTAGACGGAGCTAACATCTTTAGCATTCTGGGGAATGGGCAGAAGCAGCTTTTGGCGTTTGAGATCAATTTGCTTGAATTCGATTGTGACCCGACCGTTGTCTAGCTATGAGACCTGGGGCACTTGCTTCACGTCTTTAGGAGGCAGTTTCCTTATCTGAAAAGACGAACCCATGGTTACTTCTTTCGGAGTTGGTGAGGCCTTAATGAGTCTACACTACACATGCAGTGGTTACAAAGGTGTGTGGCATAAGGCAAACACGTAGAACAGCTGGGGGCCGGTAATCGCAGCACTCTGGAAGGCTGAGGCAAGAGGATCACATATTCAAACCCAGTGTGGGCAATTTAGCGAGGGCCTCTTTCTTTCTTTCTTTCTTTCTTTCTTTCTTTCTTTCTTTCTTTCTTTCTTTCTTTCTTTCTTTCTTTCTCTTTCTCTCTCTCTCTCTCTCTCTCTCTCTCTCTCTCTCTCTCTCTCTCTTTCTTTCTTTCTTTCTTTTTTTTTTTCTTTTGTCTTTTCGAGACAGTTTCATTATGCAGTTCGGGCTGGCCTTGAAGTCACTTTGTAGCCAAGGCTGGCCTCGAACTCGCCGCAATCCTCCAGCTTCTGCCTCCCAAGCTCTGGGATTACAGGTGTGCGCCGCCACGCCCGGCCCTATGTTTCAAATTTTAAAAAATAAAAAGGATGTAGTTCAAGATGTAGTTCAATCCCCAGTACAGAAACAACCCAAGAACAGAAACAGTAGCTTGGATCCAAGGCCTGTTGGCCGCCCACACTCAGGATCCTGAGGATGGGACAGTTCAGGGACGGAGCAGTTTGGAAGTCGTACCTGTAGACCTGGGCACCCCGGCAGAAAGTGACTGCTGTTTCCGCTCAAGGGCCGCCGGGTACTCCAGCAGCCCAAACTCTGCACGGCACCCAGCTCGTCTTCCTACGAGGTACAGTTCAAGGGCGCAGAACCCGGAGTGGGATGACCATGGGCAGAACACAAAGGAGAAGGCACCGCAACCAGATCCTGCTCCTGAGCACTGACGGGTGGTGGTGGGGTTACCATGGAGACGGGACGCTGAGGCCGGCGGGGTGGGCCCGGATGTGGGCGGGGTCGATGCACTGGACCCGTTTCAACACTCTGTTCCCAGAGCGTGGGCGCAAAGAATTAAAGACGGAAAAAACAGAAGTGCCCAAATCCCAGGCACTTTCATTATACCTAAATGTGAAACCTGCGCTTCCCTAAACAAGGATATTAACTTCATAACCTGGGAATTTACAGGACGGTTTAACAGTGGGGAAGTAGGAGGAGCCAAATCAGGAGGACGGAAAAAACGGAAGGCTTAATGGAGTTCTTGTGAAAGTATCTAGTTTTAAAAAATAGACACGCACGCACGCACGCACACACAAAGTGAAAAACAATGCTGCTTTGTTTAGTGTCCTATTATTCAAAGGAAGTCGGTAACAGAGTATTGCCAGAAGAGAAAACTACCTACTAAGAAGCATAAGTGTACCTTCCTGTCCGGAGTTAGAATTGTAGAAGCTATTTTAATACAGAGAAAATTTTAAAATTCATATTTCTAACACTGTTTAAGGATGAGACCGGGAGACACAGCCTGTTCCTATGGTTAGACAGTTACAACTTAAGGAGCCTTGACACTCCAGGTGCTAGTTGTAAGGTAAGTGTAGCTCAGCCAGGAAGAAATGTTTCTCTTCCAAATCCCAGAGCAACCATTTCTCTGGTTCAAACAACCATGGATTCTGCCTCTAAATTGTAGGGTAGTAACCTAATTTAGTTGCTCTTTCTGTAAGAGTAAATTCTGCCTAGCAATTAATGACAAAAACGTGTAACCAACTGTAGGGGTATTATGTTGTCTGCCTTTTGTACTTCCTTTTGGAAACATGTACATGTTTGGGAAACTCCAGTCAGTGCTCATGATTTGGAACTGAGATTCCTGTTAGCCTGCTAGCGAAATAAAGCTGCCTTCTAAAGTCCCTCTGGTGCTGTGTCTCCATTTGGTCTGGCCCTGAATTCCACATCAGGATGAGATTTTGTTCCTTGAGAATAATGCTTGTGAGGCTCACCTTCAGACATGAAAGTGTGAAACTATTGAAAAGACAAGCAGAGCATCAACGTTTTAAACAGTATTTTTCTCAAATTGTAAACAAATGTGCATAATATACTTTGCTAAGAGTAGTCCTAGATTGTTAGGAAATGAATCAACACAAGAATTCAAGAATATACAAGTCATTGTACCGTACAAAAGGATTTTACTTATTTCCCTCTTCTAGAAAAATTTCCTAGAATGCAGAGGAAGCTTGTGTTAAAATAAATGTTTAGAATAGCAAGGTATATAAGTAGCATAACATTGGAAATCTAAACACTTGATGTTTAAGGAATGTTGATAAAATGAAATATTAAACAGCATTAAAAAATCTTAACATCTCTAATTTTGAGTCTTCTCTTCCTTTTGGTTAGTTTGGCTAGAGGTTTATCAATCTTACTTATCTTTGCAAAGAACCAACTGTTTCATTGATCCCTCATAAATTTTTAGTCTCCCTTTCAAAGTATATTATATGCATCTAGCAATGTACCAAAATGAAACCAATTATTCTGTATAACTAATTGTATTAATATGATTAAAAAATAAAATGCTTAAACTAGAACCTGGAATGCTGCAAGCATTTAAATAAAGTCTTAATTCACATTTAAAAAATGAATTCATATTTTAAAACATGATTTTTATACTGATACATCCTATATTTGCATGAAAATGGTAAGGATACAGATGTATGTGCATATAAATGCTCATAAGTAAGTTGCTAATGTTTTGTTTTATTGCTTATTTATATTTTCTTTGTAACACTTGTATAACAACATGTACCTCATAGAATTTTTGATGAGATAATCAGGAAACACATAGTATAATGTCCAGGGTAGATAAAAGGATCAATTAATTTTAGATACTATTATTATTACCTTTATCACTATTATTAACAAAATCATTATGAAAACAAATTTTATATTCCATTGATTTATAGGCTTCTAGTCTTTGTAGAACTTTTCCTTATTTTAACATAGCAGGAATGACATTTAAGAAGAAACATGAAGGAAATAGAGTACATCCAAAGAATGATAAGAATAATCCTATCAGGGGAAAAAAGAAAAGGAATTGAGTATATTTACCTTGAGAAAAACAGCATGAAAACACTTTTCATTTTTGTCAGAAGATAATTCAGGTACAATGCTGTTTCAGAACACCAGATTAGAGATCTATATACTGTGGTGGGTTTAACTTGAAATAAAATAAATAGGGGTGACCAATTGTGATGGAGAAAATGAATTTTGTGTTATTGAATGATTTTATTCAAAGGTAAAAGTAACCTTCAAGAATGTTGAAGGCTTAACTCCTCATGACTAAGTAAAGTTAAGATGCCAGAGACTATGAAATTTTTACACAAGAAGATATCTATTTTTTTCCTAAAGTTTTAAGAAAAAATTTAGTTTCTTTTTTCTTTTTAGTTTTTAGGGTTTTTTTAGTTGAGTTTCTTAGCATGTTTAATCATTTTTTATTGGATACTGGATACTGTGAATGTTATCTTCATTGCGTAACTGAACTGTGTGGTTTTCCTCTAAAAAGTGTTGAGCTTTTTTTTCCCCTCCACAGATAGTTATTTGTGGGTCAGTTTGATTCTCTGAGAAATATAATTACTAGGACAAGTCTATAGTAGTTTTCACTCAAGGGGTAATTTTGCCCTACCACTAACTAATGATGGCTTAGCAGTATTTGATGAATTCCTTGGTTTTTCTTGAGGACTCTCTACTTTTATAAGTTACTTTCCCCTTGCTGGAGCAAAATATACAAAACTTACAATTTACAAAAGAAGTTAATTTTGGCTCATGGTTTCAGAGAGTGTATGTAGCACATGTACTGGCTCCAGGGCAGAAACAGCACAGTGGAAGGGCATAGTGGAAATCTGCTCAACTCATGGCAACCAGGAAGCAAAGAGCATAGAAGCCAGGAACAAAAATATACCTTTCCAGGTCACACCCACATTGACCCACCACCTCCAACCAGGCCCCATCTCCTAATAGCACATTTAGCTTTGAACTCATCAATGGATCAGCCCACTGATAAGTATAGCACTCCCGTGATCCAGGCACTATCCAAAAGCCCTACCTCTAAAAACAAGACTTTTAGGCGACATTTTAAATCTAGACCATTGCACTACTCTGGTTCTGAGAGCTTGAATACCTCCCCATCTTCTCTGAGATTTGGGAACTTATCATAACTCCCTCATCATTCTATATACAGCGGTGTGAATTTTCAATCTATACATACACAGGTAAATACTTAGTAAACACTTCTGTTTATGTTGTCCATTCTGTTTGTTTTGCTTATTTTATTTGTATAATTTCATGTTTTCCAAAACTACCTGAAAATTCCAGCTCCCTCAGCATCTGTGAACTCCAATCTAATAGCGTCTCAACTTGTCCAGGTCCCTAAGTTTACTCTTGAAGACATAGGCATAGGCAAGGACTTTCCGAACAGAATCCCTGTTGCACAAGAAATAGCACTGAGAACCAGTAACCCTCCCACCCGGAGGACCTCAGCAGGCCAGGGCAAGGCCCTGTGTGGGCCTATGAGATTCCCAGTGACACAGTAGGGATCCAGTGACACAGTAGGGACCCAACTGGGACACACACCATGGAGAGGTGGGTCTGGGGACCTGGAAAAGTTTGAAGCAACAGTAACAGTACTCTACATAGAAGACCCCAAAAACTCCACCAAAAGACTATTAGGGTTAATAAGCAAATTCAGCTGCATAGCAGGATACAAAGTCAACGCTCATATGGAAACAGAAGAGACCTACCATAGCAAAGGCAATCCTGGGCAACAAAGGCAAGGCAGGAGGGATCACAATCCCTGACTAGAAATTATACTACAAAGTGACTGTGATAAAATTAACATGGTACTGGAAGAAAACAACAACAACAACAACAACAACAACAACAAAAAAAAAACAAAACCAGACCTAAGGATCAGTGGAACAGATAAGAAGAGTGGACACAACTACAAACATACTCAGTCACCTTATCCTAACAAAGGGGCCAAACATATTCACTGAAAGAAAGATAGCCTCTTTAATAAATGGTACTGGAAAAACTGGCTTTCATATGCCAAACACTAAAACTAGACATGTGTCTAGCACCAAACACTAAACTAAAGTCTTTTAAAATGGATCAAAGATTTGAATGTTAAGACAGAAATACTAAATCTACTGGAAGACAAGGTAGAAATCTTGAAGACATAGTGCTAGGCAGAGTGTTCATGAACAAAACACAAACTGCACGGGAAGTACTTCAAGAAATCAACAACTGGGATCTTATCTTATTAAAAGGTTTTTGCACATCGAAAGAAATCACCAACAGAGTGAAAAGACAACCCACAGAATGGGAAAAAATTTTAGCCAATTTTCCCTCAGGCAAAGGACTTCTATCTAGAACATATAAAGAACTGAAAAAAATCAGGCCTCCAAAATTCAAAGACCCAATCCAAAAATGGGCATCTGAGATGAATACATACTTCTCAGATGAAGAAATACAAACAGGAAATAAATATATAAAAAAAGTTCAACATCACTGCTCATTGGAGAAATGCAAATTAAAACAACACTGAGATTCCATCTTATACCAGAAAGAATGGTTATCATCAAAAATCAACCAATAACAAATGCTGGTGCGGCTGTGGGAGAAAAGGAACCTTTCTTCGCTGTTGGTGGGAGTGTAGACTAGTACAACCACTGTGGTAATCAGTGTAGAGATTCCTCAAAAAATTAGGACAAGAAGTCCCATTCAATTCAACTGTTCTCTTTCTAGGTATTTTCCCAGAAGAAATGAAAAAAATCATATCACAGCAATATATGTGCACCCATGTTTATAGCAGCACAATTTATAATAGCTAAATCTTGGAAACAACACAAATGCCCATCAACCGATGAATAGATAAAAAAGATGTATTTTTATACAATGGAGTACTACTCAGCTATAACAAAAGATAAACTTAAGGCTTTTATAGGTAAATGGATGCAACTTGAGACCATACTCATAAGGGAAATAAATCAACTTGCATGTGTAAACATCGTATTGTCTCCCAGTGTAAAGAAAAGAATAAATAAGATCCAAAATGTACAATAGCTATTGTGAAAGTGAAAGGGAAAGAAATTGCTCAAAAGGAAAGGACAACTGGGATGGAGGAAAAGAGGAAAGAAAGAAGGGAAAAGACTATATACATATACGTATACACATGTACACAAGATAGATAATAATACTACTAATTTCTGTTAATTCAGCAAAAAGAACAGGTGGTACTTTCATTGTTCGATCATTTTTTCATGCCTGTATCTTGTAGTCAGAGTAACTCCTTTGAAGATAACAATATGCAATATATTAACCATTGTTAACCTCCTATTATTTTGTTTTGAAATTCTGTGTCATTTTTATTTTCTTATCACTTTAAAATCAAATAAAAGAAATAGCACTGAAAATCAATAAATAGGGTCATATCAAATTAAAAAACTTCTGCACAGCAAAGGAAATAATCAACAGAGTGAAGAAAAACCTATAGAGTGGAAAAATTTTTTGTGAGTTATTCCTTAGATAGACTCACATCTTTCATATATAAAGAACTCAAAAAAATTTAGACCCCCAGAATAAGAAACAATAAAA
This sequence comes from Cuniculus paca, assembly GCA_004365215.1. Classification (NCBI taxonomy): domain Eukaryota; kingdom Metazoa; phylum Chordata; class Mammalia; order Rodentia; family Cuniculidae; genus Cuniculus; species Cuniculus paca. The sequence continues at coordinate 13,475 of RJWT010011997.1, forward strand.
AAACAGGACACTTGGTTGACATGGTGGTACATATCTGTAATGCCAGCATTCAGGAAGCTAAGGCAGGAGGACCAAAACCAGGTAGGGTAAAAAGTAAAACCCTATCTCAAAAAGAAACAAATAAAAATTGGGCAATCAAAAGAGACACTTCTCAAAAGAACCATGTTTCCCTGAAAGTAAGACTGACCCAAACAAGTTTTAGCATCAGTTTAGAAGAGACATCCCTGCTACAGTTTGTTTTCTGAGTAGGTCTAATTTTCGGGGGAAACTGGGAAATGGACAGATGATCAATAAATATGTGAAAAAATGTTCGATCTCTCTGGCCATTTGAGAAATGTAAATTAAAGCAACTCTGAGATACCATCTTACTCCAGAATGACCATTATCAAAAAGTCAAATAATGATAAGTGTTGGTGAGGCTTCAGGGAAAGAGAAACCCTTCTACGTCATTGGTAGGCATGTAAACTAATACCACCACTATTAAGATCAGTACAGAGATTCTTTTAAAAGTTAAAAATAGAAATGCCATTTGACCTAGTTTGTTCCCTTCTAGGTATCTTCCCTAAAGAGTTAAAGATATCATTTTACAGAGGCATATGCATACTCACGTTTATAGCAGCACAATTTATAATAGCTAAATCTTGGAAACAGCCTATATGCCCATTGACAGATGAGTGGATAAAGAAAATGTGGTATTTATACACAATGAAGTACTACACTGCCATAAAGAAGGATAAACTTGAGGATTTTTGTAGGTAAATGGATGCATCTTGAGACCATAATGTTAAGTGAAATAAACCAGATGCTCAAGTTTAAATATTGCATGGTTTCTCTTATATGAGAAACCTTAAACATAGAGTAAAATAAAAGATAATAGAAAGTGGGGAGAAATGGGAAGGAGAACAAGAGATGGTGGGATGGGAGAAGGAAGGAAGGGATTTAAAAAATGAAGAAAAAATGGAAAGAGCTTTTGTAAATGGGAAGGGAAGCGAGAGTTGGAGGGAGCAGAAAGGGATGAGAGGGGAAGGGGACAAAAAATAATTAAAATGTGTTCTGTGCATGTAATTTCCCATGATAAATATAATCATTATATACTGTAAGTATGTACTAATACACTTGATCCTAGCCAAAAGGCCAAGAAGCAATAAATATGTACTAATAAAAAATGTGCTGAAAAAGCAGACATGTAAGTTTTCCTAATTAATTTAAATGTGGACCAAGGTGATTCCTCTTAATTCACTGTGGCCAAACCAAAAGTTTAACACACGTTGTCTAAACTCTTATTAAAGAAATAATATTTTCTCAATTATCAGGGAATAGTCCCTGCTTTGTAGCGCATTAACCTTCAATTTTATGAAGATGAATTTTTTTAAATCTCCTTCTACCTTTGCTGAAATTCTTAAAGATCTGCATTCCTTTTGAGCAGCTGTTTTCTCATGATTAACCAAATGCCAGGGATTACATCACATTTCTTCAATCCAGTTGTTCTTTAGTCAGGAAGGATTGAGCTGCAAGTAGGAAGATAATAAATAACATTTCCTGAATATGCTACTTCTGGGTTGGGATGAATCAGCATTGATTTACTAGCAGACCCAACTTGCTTAGGGTGATGCTGGTTTTTCTCTTACCCTCACTTTTCACATCCAAATCTGTCACAACACCTACCCATTCTACCTCCTTAGCATGTCTCGCATCTATTCTGTTCCCTAATTTCATGCCCTGACTCAGGCCTGTTATTGAAATCTTGTGAATGCATTATTTGGTTTTACTCTCAAATGTGAAGTGGATTACATTTTTGCCTACGTAGGGTCCTTTAAAGATTTACTCTGACAGAAAACTCAGCCCTCCTCACGTGCGATGCAAGACCTTCTCTTTGATCTGGCCCCTAACTATCTCTAGACCTACCCTATCTCCTCTTGTTGATAATGTTGTATGCAAGGGACCAAATCCATGGCCTTGAGCATACCAAACAAGAGCTCTGCAACTGAGTAACATCTCCAGTTCTTGCCTTCTCCAGTATGGCAGCCACTAACCAATGAGGCCATTAAATTTTTTTTCACCATCTGGCCAGATGATTCATTGTTTCATAAATAAGAATCCTGTGTACTTGGAGATAGTTAAAAGTTATTTCCAGATTACTGCAATAAATATTTATCAAAAATAGCAATCATCTCATATAGACTGCTTTTCATCACTAAAGGCTTTCAGAAATAACTGTTCTGTGTCAAGAAACTTAAAAATGTCAGAAGCAAGCTTAATAATGGTCTGTATAGGACTGAAAGAAGTCTGCTGGGGTAGTTAATTCTGCTGGGGAAACTGATGAATCACTATCTCTTTCACACTTGTTTTTAATCTTTTAAGACAGGGATTCACTACACAGTTCAGGCTGGCCTTGAACTCCTAGCCATCTTCCTGCCTCAGTCTCCAGAGTGCTGGGATTACAGGTGTGTGCCACCAGGCCCGGCATCCATCACACTTTTGATTACTGTTTTTCATACAAACAGTTAGCTTTGTTCTTGCGGTGCTTAGTCCTAGAGGGAATGCAAGAAACCAACAGTTTTAGGAAAAAACAAAACTGCTTTCATAAAAATATCCAGTGTAAACCAAAAGCAAATTTTTCTGATAATCATGTCAAAACTTGAAGAGCTGAGAAAGCAAGTATGTATTCCATTAGACATAAGTAATTATGCAACAAAACCTCAGCAACAATAAGCAGGTTGTTTGGTAGTTGAAAAGCAACAAATTTTACACTTGTAACATTGTATCGTGAAATGTTTTAAGGACATGTTATTTTAGGAGATTCAAAATGAAAATTCACGTATATAAGCCCATCAAGGATTCCTCACGTGATTAACATTCTGGACTCTCCCTACACGTCCTAAGCATGACCACATCTCTACTGTGAAGACAGCGCTAACAAGCAGAGCAGGAGGACGAATCACTTGTGCCTTTGTTTCATAGACAACTGTAAAAACAGCAATCACCTGTCTGCTCCATATACTCAGATATTTATCACCGACTCATCACAATCATGGAATTCCAAATTCTAAATATGGGAGAAGGGAGAGTTGCGGGTAGCCTACTATGTGTTCCTCCCTGGTCTCTACCCCAAAACCTCTACATCACTAATGACATTGCTTCAATATTCTGTGTCCCAAAATTAAACAGGCAAGTACAAACTTGCTACTTTTCACTTACTCCAATAAACTCAAAAGTAGATAAAATATTTAAGTCTCCTAACATAAACCTTAATTTTCACATTCATTAAATAAAGTATTTTAAAATTACATGTGAGAGTTGGGTATATTCATGTGCTTATTTGCAAGAGAACTACTAAATTTATTCTCTACAAGAAAAAGCAGATCTGAAGGGTCACATTGCTGGAACATTTTAAATGTGTCACCATGTTCTTATCTCTTAAATCACAACCAGAGCAGCTTATACAAGTATGTGATGAGCATCTGCTCTGTTAAACAAAAGACGTCTGAGGTGGCCGAAGCCAGATGCTGTCACTTCACTTCTTTCTGTTGACTGCAGTTGCTAGAATAGTCACAACTTGCATAAATATATTTAAGGCATCCATGTTACATTATTATTTCTGCACATCTGGAATATGCTGAAGAGAACTAATCCACTATCCACTGCTACTGAGTACTGAGTGGCACCAGCCACACTGGTAGGTGGAAGAAATGTAGATCCCAGTGAGTTTATGAAGGCAAGACCCAGGCCCAGGCCCAGGGGCTTTCTCATGCTCAGAAATTTCTCACTGGGTGCACATGTGGCCACAGTGGCCAGGCCGGCAACAGTGCTGGCTATGTACCACATGGTTCTGATGAGAAGAGGGCCCCTAATGTGATCAGAGGTGCCACCACCACACCCATCATACTAGAATGCAGCAACCAGGCCAGATGCTTTTGGCCTGGACTCAGTTCATATGCTAGGGCTTGTACCAGCTTTCCAGCTCCAATTGTGGCTGCAAAGGCTGCACCGATTGTCACTCAAGAGCCTCTCATCATGAAGTTCATGAGAACAGAGCTTCTAGTTACTGCCAAGGCAGACGAGGCTGTTAAGCCAATACTTCTGGCTAAGTGTACCCTATCCTTTACATACTGAGGCCATATTAAAGCTTTTTCAGTCATTCCAATCTCATGAGATATTCCAAACCATAGTTGTACAATGTTCCCAGACCAATAGTAGCCCCTCCAGCAATAAACCATCTTCCCATCTGATTGATTTTAAATATTTTTTCTGTTGATTGATCCAGTGCTGCCTCTTGGGCAGTTTTCCCATGACAGATTCCAGTATTTCCTGCTGGGTGTTGAGACCTTAATTCTTCGTGATGGAATTCTTCACAGGGGTGTGGGTGTAGGAGGCTGGGGGCTTGGTGAATGCTGGGTAGAAAATCCTGGAAGGTAGTGTCCTGACACACACATGCCTTGCAGCCAGCAAGATGATGTGCCTAGTTCACCAAGCAGTTCTGAAATGCTTACCTTGCAATTCCCCTTCAGGGCCAACAGAATACACAGGCCCCGCCTCATCAATCTTCCTCTTCCTCCTTCCTTAGGACTTCTGCATTTGGTTCACTGCTGAGGCTATTTAAATTTAAATGAATCAAAAGTAAGTGAAATAAAAATTCATTTCTTCAGTTGTAGTAGCCCTGCTTGGCTAGTGGCTACTCAGTTAGTGAAGATGGACATTTCCATCATTGAAGAAAGTTCTGTTGGACACTTACCTCGCCCCTGCTGCACTTAAACTCAAACTTCCAGATGACTCTCACTTCACTGTGCTGTAGCTGAAGTGACTTGCTTTGACAGGATTACTTGTCCAATCCCCTGTGCTCTTCAAAACACAGCTCATACACCCTCCCATTCAGTGAAGTCCTTCTCAAACAAACATTCCAACCTTGTACAATGAGTCACTTTTTCACTTGCGCTCCCACTGCACCCTGCAAACTCCTCCCGTAGCGCCGCTAGCACTCCATGTTACCTGTTGTTACACACGTCTGTCTCCCTTTACTACAGTACATTTGGGATTGGGGCAGGGACTCAAGTGTACTCATCATTATGTCCTCAGCTTCCTAGGAAAATGCCTAAGCTCCAGGAAACTGTAAGTTTTTTTGTAAATGAATTAATATTAAAGTAAATCCTCTAAAGTCAAGATTCTTTCAGACTGCAAACACTGCGAACATACTATATCAAATCTTGAAAAAATGTTTTCAGATAAATCATCAAAATATTCTATATCTTCTTTTAAATTACAGTCTCAAGTTAAACTTGCGTTTCACTGGAAATTAATCTTCAAGAATCTTGACAGTTGGAGAGGATAAGGGAAGTGGTTTGACAGATGTAATGATAAATTTGGGTGCACATGTACTTAATTCTGGCTTCCACAATTATTAGGTACACATCTACATTAGAAAAGCATGAAAATCTGACTAGACATTCAAGTATCTATTAAGTATCTAGGCTAAAAATCATTGAAGGGAAACGTTCCATTACAAAAGTGACACATGCTTTTTAAGAAATTATTTTTAGGCTATGTAACACTCTTGAAGACATAGACATAGGCAAGAACTTTCTGAACAGATCCCCAATTGCACAAGAAATAACAGCAAAAATCAACAAGCTATATCAAATTAAAAAACTTCTGCACAGGAAAGGAACCCACCAACAGAGTGGAAGAGACACCTACCGAATGGGAAAACTTTTGCCAGCTACTCCTGAGAGGGCTAATACCCAGAATATATAAAGAACTAAAAAAAATTAGACTTCCTCAAATTTAAAAACCCAGTCCAACAATGGGCATTCTAAATGAATAGCCACTTCTTAGATGAGAAGTACAAATAGCCAATAAATACTAAAAAATGTTCAACATTGCTGGCCACTGAAGAAATGCAAATTAACACAAGCTAAGATTCCATCTCACTCCAGAAAAAATGATTATCATCAAGAAGTCAAGCAATAATAACCAATATCATCAAGAATAAACCAATAATAATCAACCACACAGCTGGCAAGGGTGGGGAAGAGCTGTGTGTGTATGGGTGGGGGAGAAACACTTCACTATTGTTGGTGGGAATGTAAATCGGTGCAACCACTGTGGAAATCAGTATGGAGATTCCTCAAAAAACTAAAACTAGAGGCTCCATTTGACTCCTCCTGAGTTTTTTTTTTTTTAATCAGCATCATTTTATTACTTTGTCCTGGTAGTACCTATAATAGTGCCCAGCACATGGCAGGCACTGATATGTGTAGAATGAATATGAAGAATAAGTGGAAAAAAGCTGGTTTGAGATGTAGATAATCAAAGGCATGTCATAGGTGGGTCATGTGATTGGTTTCAAGGAAGGCTTTGTAACCACTCTCGGTCATTTTGTCATTGTTTCAATTAATAAATTTTATTTTTAACAGCAATTTTAGCCTCACGGATGAACTCAATGGAAAGTACAAAGTTCCTATCTACCCCACACCCTGCCTACTGCCTCCACCACCAACATCCTGCAGCACATTTGATATGCTGATAAATATACACTGTCAGTGCACTGTCACCAGAAATCCATGCTGTGAATTTGTGTTAGTTTTTGGTGTTGATTTGGACAAATGTATAATTATGACCTGTATCCACCATTGCAATATCATACAGAATATTTTCACTGCTCTAAAAATCCTCTGTGCTTTGCCTGCGCATCTCTCCCTCATTCCTAACTCCTGTCAGTCACAGATCCTTTTCTGTCTCCATAATTTTGCATTTTCCAGTAGGTTATACAGTTGGATTCATGCAGGAGGTTGCCTTTTCAGATTGTGTCTTTCACACAGGAATAAGCATTTAAATTAACTCCGTGACTTTTTGTGGCCTAATAGCTTATTTTTATTGCTGAATAGTATTTCACTGTATGTAGCACAGCTTATTTACCCATTCACCTATTAAAAGACATCTTGGTTGCTTCCCAAGTTAGGCAACTGTGAATAAGGCTACTATAACCATTTATATACAGGCCTTTAGGTAGACACACGTTTTCAGTTCATTTGGGTAAACACCAAGGAGTGCAATCACATGGTAAGAGTATGTTTAATTTGGTGAGAAAATGTCAATTGCTTTCTGAAGAGGCTGTGCTATTCTGCATTCTCAACAGCAATGACAGAAGAGGTCTAGCTGCTCCATATCCTTGCCAACTACCATAGTGTAGTCAGTGTTTGTTTTGGGTCATTATAATAAGTGTATAGTGGTCTTGTTTTTAATTTACAATTTCATAATGACATAGGATGTTGAGCATCATTCCATATACTTATGTGTCATCTCTGTGTCTTCTTTGGTGATGTAACTGTTGAATATCTTGTTTGTTTAAAACTTTTGCTCTTTCTTGTTACTGCATTTTAAGAGTCCTTTGTATATTTTGCATAATAATCTTTTGTCATATACGTGTTTTGCAAAAATTTTTTCCAAGTCTGGCTTGTCTTCTCATTCTTTTAATGAAGTCATTATCAGAGCAGAAGCTTATTTCTAATTATTTATGTTTGTTTATTTCTTTGGTACTGGGATCAAACTCAGAGCTTCATGCGTGCTAGGCAAGTGCTCTGGTATTGTGCTACATTCCCAGTGCTAGAAGTTTTAAATTTTTATGAAGTCCAGCTTATCCTAAATATTTTTCTCTTATGGGTCATGCTTTTGGTGTTTTACTTAAAAATCTTCATCAACTCCAAAATTCCCTAGATTCTTTTCTTATTATCTTCTAGGTGTTCTATAATTTTACATTTTACATTTAGGCCTATAATCATTTTGAGTTAACTTTTGTGACAGGTGTAACGTTTAGGTCTATTTCCTTTTAGTCTGTATGTCCAGTTTTCCCAGCACTGTTTGTTGAAAAGATTATCCTTTTTCCTTAGACTTGCCTTTGCTCCTTTGAAAACAACCTACTACCCAATTCTTCATCTTCCTTTCTCATGTGTGTTTGAGTCACAAACAAAGCCAAAGGCTCACCCTGTGAGGCACACTGTACCACTGAGGTGTATTCCCAGCACCTTCCTTCTGGTTTTTAGTTGTGATTCAGAAAATTCACTAACTAGCAATTATTTTTGCTAAAATTCATTCCTCGAATTACTTTAGTATTTTATTAATATTTAACATAATGTACTACCTTCCTAGGCAGCAAAAAGTTTTTGAAGCGGATTTATTGAGGCATAATTGATATATAATAAACTACCAGTTTAAAGTATATAATTTGATAAATATTAACATATGTATATACCCAAGAAATCATCTCTCCACAATCAAGATATTGGACATCAGTACCCAATAACGTTTACTCCTGGCCAAGTTTACCCTCTTCCTTCTGTCCTTCGCACCACTAACCCCTGTAGCCACTAATCTGCTTTTTGTCTCAAAGTATTAGTTTGCATTTTCTAGAATTTTAAATACATGGAATCACACAATATTTACAGTTTTTGTCTAACTTCTTTCAAAGAGCATATTTTGATAATTATTCGTTTTCCTGGTAATATCAATGGTTCATTTATATTTATTGCTAATTATTTCAGCATATGGATACACTATAGCTTCCTTTTTATTTTAAAGAGAAAAAAATAAAACAAAATTTCAAAACCAGATAATAGGAGGATAACAATAGTTAATAGATTGTGTATTGTTACTTTTAAATTAGTTACTCAGAGTATAAGATATTGGCATTTAATCATCCAAACAAATATTAGCACAGATCTTTCTTTTCAATGAAATAAATTAGTAGTATAGCTTTCTTAACTATTGTATATATATATATACTTTTCCCTTTCTTTTCGTATATATATCATATATATATATATATATATATATATATATACTTTTTCCTTTCTTAACTATCGTATATATATATATATACTTTTCCCTTTCATATATATATGCTTTTCCCTTTCTTCTTTGCTCCATTCCCCCATCCCAGTTTCTCTTTCCTTTTGAAGTTTCTTCCCATTTTACAATATCTATTGTACATTTTGGAACTTATTTACTCTTTCAGTTTTTTACATGAGGGAGACAATACAAAGTTTACACATGTGCATCTGGTTTATTTCACTTATGAGTATGCTCTGGAGTTGCATTTATTTACCTATAAAAGTCTCCAGTTTACCCTTCTTTATAGCTGAATAGTACTCCATTGTACAAAAATACCACATCTTTTTTATCCATTCATCGGTTGATGGGCACTGGAGTTGTTTCCAAGATTTAGCTATTACAAATTGTGCTGCTATAAATATGAGTGCACTTATATCACTGTGGTATGATGTTTTTAATTCTTCTGGGAAAATGCCCAGAAGGGGAATA
>RJWT010011998.1:0-22798 GCA_004365215.1 Cuniculus paca
AATTCTTAAATTATGCATCTTTGTGTTGTCCACCAGCTGTTGAATTGTTACTTCCTGAGACCTTGTTACTTTTAAGAGATCTTTCCTTTCATGATCATAGGTTGCAACCCTGTCTTCGAGCTTTGAAAGTCTTTCTTTAGTTTCCCTCATGTCAACTTGCCAGCTTTCGAATGAATGTTTAATATTCTGGGTATCTCTTTGAATCTGTTTCATGCATTCTAGGTCTCTATTATGGTTTCCCTCATTTTCCTAAGGTCCTCTATTTTTTTATCTGTGTCTTCTTTAGAGATGCTTAGTATTTCTTTTATTATGGTTTTCATTTCTTGTTTTACCTGGGATAGAATTTCTGTTCTAATTTCTCTTATAGCTTCCTGAAGTTGTTTCTTCACTTCAATTGAGAGCACTTCAGGCATTTCAGGTGTGCAATTCTCGATCTCCATGTTTTCCCTTTGTGGAATTACACCACTTGGGTTGGATGCCAGAGATTGCCTTCTCCCTCTTGGCCTTGGCATATTCTTGATTTCTTCTACCCCTGAGTAGTGTGGTCCCAGGCACCCCAGCACTGGCCACAACTTCTCCGAAGCTAGGCTGTTTGTCTTTTCTAGCCAGTGCTGGCTATGTATAACTGATGTTGGGTGCCTGTGTCTCTGCACTGAATTGGGGACCAAGCCACCTGGGGTTTGCACGGGAGCAGACCTTGTCAGGCCCTGGGAATCTAAGCTGTTTAGTGATATTGTCTGAAACATGCGTGGGAGCCTATCTCCAACGAATCAGCTTCCGTGGGTCTGCCCACAACCTGGAGCTCCCAAATGACTTGTTTTTGTTTTTTGTTTTCTGGCTTCCTCCAGGCAACTTCCGCGGGTCTGCCCACAACCTGGCGCTGACGCCAGTAGTTAGCATTCCTTCAGGCAACTTCCATGGGTCCGCCCAAATCCTGGCGCTGACAACGGTAGTTAGCAGTCTAGGAGGGCGCAATCTACCCGACTCCAAGATGGAGCCCGGCAGACCACTCTCTCCCGTGGGGTTGGGTTGGGGTGGAATTCCAAAGACTCACCCACTGCCAGCACAGATCTCCACGCCTGCAGCTCTCCTTCACTGTTGGAGATTTCCTTTGACATGCAAAAACTTTTTCACAAGACAAGATCCCAGTTGTTCATTCTGGGAAGTGTTTCCCATGCACTTTGACTTTTGTTCATGAATTCTCCGCCTACTCCTATGTTTTCAACAGTTCTACCTATTTTGTTTTCCAGCAGATTTAGTGTTTCTGTTTTAAAGTATAGATCTTCGAATCATTTTGACTTTAGTTTAGTGTATGGTGATAGGCTTCGGTCTATTTTTAGTTTTCGGCATATGGGAAGCCAGTTTTTCCAGCACCATTTATTAAAGAGGCTAACTTTCTTCCAATGACATGTTTGGCCCCTTTCTCAAAGAAAAGGAGGCTGAGTGTGTTTGTATTTGGGGGTGTATCTTCTAATCTATTCCATTGATCCTCAGGTCTGTTTTGATTCCAGTACCATGCTGATTTGATTACAGTAGCTTTGTAGTATACTTTCAAGTCTGGGATTGTGATGCCTCCTGTCCTGCCCTTGCTGCCCAGAAGTTCCTTTGCTATTCTGGGTCTTTTGTGGTTCCAGATGAATTTTAAGAATGATGTTTCTAGATCTGTGAGGTATGCTAATGGTATTTGGATGGGAATTGCATTAAATCTGTATAATAATTTTGGGAGAATGGCCATTTTCACAATGTTTGTTCTTCCTATCCACAAGCATGAAATGTCTTTCCATTTTGTGAGATCCTCTTTGATTTCTTTTTTCAGAGTACTGTAATTTTCATTGAACAGATCTTTTGCTTCCTTTGTTAGGTTGATTCTTAAGTATTTCATTTTTTTGGATGCTATGGTAAAGGGTGTGGTTTCTCTTATTTCTCTCTCAGTACATTTATTGTATAGAGGAATGCAACTGACTTCTGAGTATTGACTTTGTATCCAGCTACATTACTGATTTTGGTTATGACATCCAGAAGTCTTTTGATGGACTTTTGTGGGTCTTCTATGTAGAGCATCATGTCATCTGCAAATAGTGATAACTTAACTTCTTCCTTTCCTATTCTTATTCCTTTTATTTCTGTCTCTTGTCTAATTGCTCTGGCTAATGTTTCCAGCACTATATTGAATAGGAGAGGTGAAAGTGGACATCCTTGTCTTGGTCCCAATTTTAGAGTGAAAGCTTTCAGTTTTTGACCACTTAATGTGACCGTGGCTGTTGGTTTTTCATGGATGACTTTTTTCAGATTGAGGTAAAGGCCATCTATTACAATTTTCTGTAGGGTTCTTATCATGAAAGAGTGTTGGACTTTTTCAAAAGCTTTTTCTGCATCTATTGAGATGACCATGTGTTTCTTACCTTTGGCTCTATTGATATGGTGTGTTACATTTATTGATTTGCGTATGTTGAACCATCCTTGCATTCCTGGGATGAATCCCACTTGGTCATGGTGTATAATCTTCTTGATGACTTGTTGCATTCTGTTGGCCAGTATTTTATTGAGGATTTTTGCATCCATGTTCATTAGAGAGATTGGCCTGTAGTTCTCCTTCTTGGTTGGGTCTTTCTGTGGCTTTGGTATTAGGGTAATACTTGCTTCCAGAATGATTTAGGGAGACTTCCTTCTCTTTTGATTTCATTGAAGAGTTTGAGGAGTGTTGGCATTAAGTCTTCCTTGAATTTCTTGTAGAACTCAGCTGTGAATCCATCAGGACCTGGACATTTCTTGATTGGTAATGTTCTAATTACCTTTTCAATTTGATTAACTGAAATTGGATTATTCAGTAGTTTTACATCTTCTTAGTCCAGTTTTGGTAATTGATATGTTTCTAGAAATCTTTCCATTTCTTCAGTGTTATCGAACCTATGAGAGCAAAGAATTTCAAAGTAGGAATTGATGATCTTCTGTATTTCCACAGGGTCTGTAGTGATTTCTCCGTTTTAATCCTTATTGCATGAATTTGAGTTTTCTCTTTCTTTTTTTTATTAAGGTTGGCTAGTGGCTTATCAATTTTGTTTACTCTTTCAAAGAACCAGCTCTTTGATTCGTTGATTCTTTGTATTGTTTTCTTAGTCTCAATTGCATTAATTTCTGCTCTGACCTTTACAATTTCCTCCCTTCTTTTGGCTTTGGCTTGGGCTTGTTCTTCTTTTTCTAGATGTTGCAGATGTAACATGAGATTATTTGTTTGCGTTCGTTCCATTTTCCGGATGTGGGAATTCATTGCAATAAATTTCCCTCTAAGGACTGCTTTCATTGCATGCCACAGGTTTCAGTAGGTTGTATTTGTATTTTCATTAGCTTGTAGATATTGTTTAATTTCTTCTTTAATTCCTCTGTGACCCACTGATTGTTCAGGAATGTGCTATTTAATTTCCATGTGTTTATGGAGTTTTTCTAATTTCTTTTGTTGTTAATTTCCAGTTCGATGGCACTATGATCAGATAATATGCATGGGATACTTTCAATTCCTTTAAATTTATTTAAGCATGTTCTATGGGCCAATATATGGTGTATTCTAGAGAATGTAACATGTGAAGCTGAGAAGAATGTATACTCTGATGTTGTTGGGTGGAAAACTCTGTAGACGTCTACCAGGTCCATTTGTTCAAAAGTTTGATTCAGTTCTGTTATTTTTTTGCCGATTTTCTGCCTAGTTGATCTGTCTCTTTGAGTCAAGGGTGTGTTAAGGTCTCCTGTTATAACTGTGTTTTGCTTATTTGATTTTTCATTTCTATTAATATTTGTTTTATATAGTTGGGTGCTCTGATATTTGGTGCATATATATTTAAGATTACTTCTTCCTCTTGGAGTTTTCCCCTAACCAGTGTGTAGTGACCTTCTTTATCTCTTTTGACCATTTTTTGTTTGAAGTTCACATCATCTGCAAACAGAATAGCTACCCCTGCCTCTTTCTGGGCTCCTGTTGCATGGATTATTGTTTTCCATCCTTTTAGTTTCAGTCTATGAGTTTCTTTTTTGGGTTAGATGGGTTTCTTATAGACAGCATATGGTAGGATGTTGTTTTTTGATCCATTTTGCCAGTCTGTTCCTTTTGATTGGTGAATTGAGGCCATTTACATTAATGGTTATAACTGATATGTATTGGCTTGTTTTCATCATGTTATCATTCTGCACTGGTTTCTTTACCTTTTCCCTCTGCTTAATTGCTTGCCATGCTTGCTGTTCTTCTGTTCATTTTTTGACATCATAGCTATTTCTATGTTTATCTAGAGTATCTTTCAGTATTCTTTTCAGGGTTGGTTTGGTGGCCATGAAGTTCTTCAGCTGCTCTTTGTCATGGAAGTATCTAATTCCTCCATCAATTTTGAAGAATAGCTTTGCAGGTTACATGAGTCTGGGTTGGAAGTTGTTTTCCTTTAGGACTTGAAATACTTCCCTCAATGCTCTTCTTGGCTTCATTGTTTGTGTTGAGAAGTCTGCTGTGACTCTTATGGGCTTTCCTTTATAGGTGATTTGCTTCTTTTCTCTCACAGCTTTTAATAGTCTGGTCTTATGTTCACTTTCTGGAATGCTGATAATTATATGTCTGGGTGTTGATTTATTTTGATTATGGCTAGTCGGAATTCTATATGCTTCACTTATCTGTATGTCAGTTTCCTTTCCCATGTTTGGAAATTTTGAGCCATGACTTCTTTAAATAGTGATTTTATTTCATTTGTGTTTTCTCCTTGCTTTTCCTTTACACCTATTAGTCTTATATTGTTTTTCTTTGTATAATCTTGCAACTGCTGAATTGCTATTTTTTGATTCCTTGTTATTTTTAAGAGATGTTTCCTTTCTTCCTCACTAGCTGCCTTCATTCGTTTAGGTCTGAAATTCTATTTTCACATTCATTGAGGCGGCTTTGCCAGCTTTCGCTTGCCTTCTTGATTTCCTGGGTATCTCTTTGAATCTGTTTCATGCATTCTAATTCTTTCTTGTATTCTTCATTCAAGGGTCATGTTTTTGCGGTGTTCCTCTCTTTTTCCAACTATATCTTCTTTATATGTGCTCAGCATCTCTTTCATTACATTCATCATCTCTTGTTTTACCTGGAAAATCATTTCTGTCCTCAGTTCCTTTAGAGTCTCATACAGTTGTTTCTTTACTTCATTTGCTATTGTTTCAGAAGTTTCAGGTGTGTGGCTCATGTTTTCTTCTTTTTCCATGTCTTTTTGTCCTGTTTTGGAAGGACTACAGGTGCAAGATTGCATTTTGTCTTTCATTTTGTCATTTTCCTCTATTCCACTGTGGGAGGTCAATCCTATGTGTACAGTTGAGGTGCCAAAGCTAGGTGCTACTCACAATGCACACCTTCAGCTCCAGCCAAGACTATCACCCTGGCTGTTTTGATGCTGGGTGGTGTCTGGGTGGAGCCCAGGCAGGATGCCAGGGAAGTTCTGTATTTCCCAGGCCAATGGGGAGGGGTACAGACTCCTACCTGTCTGTTGGCAAGGTCCCAAGCTGCACATCCTGGTGGAATTCACTTTATGCACCCCCAACCCAAGTGAGGCCCAGAGAAGCAGCTGCCAGGCCACTCTAGGTGAATGTGTGTACCCGAGGCAGGACCCCAGTGATGTCCTGAATGGCCTGGGCCAATGGGGGACAGACACAAACTGAAGCTTCCTCCAGGCTCCTGGAGAAGTCCCAAGCTGAAGGGCTATGTGGAATTCGCTGGTCATGCCCCCAACTTAAGCCCCATTGAGAGCAGCTGCCACTGGGCTGCCCCGGGCACATGGGCAGGGTGCTGGGAAGACCCCAGGGATGCCCAGAGCATCCGTGGCTGATGGGGGCTGGGTGCCAATTTCTGTGGGTCTGGTCGCCCTTTCTTCAGGTGCACAGCTAGGTGGCGTTGGCTGTGCATGGCCCAGATGGTCTGGAGCAGCCTGGGCCATGCTGCTTCTGGTGAGTGGGTGGGGTGCAGGTAGGCAGGGCCCCAGGGATGCCCCAAGGTCTGTGGCTGATGGGGGATGAACACAAACTCCTACCAGTCTCTTGGCGAAGTCCCAAGCCGCTCAGCTAGGCAGAACTTGCTGGTCACGCCCCCAACTCAAGTGGGCTCAGAGCAGCCACAGCTGGGCTGCCTGGGGCATGCAGGCTGGGTGCTGCAAGGACCCCAGGGATGCCCTGAATGTCCGTGGCCAACAGGGGCTGGGTGCTGATTTCAATGGGTCTGGTCACCCTTTCCCCAAGTGCACAGCTAGGTGGGGTTGGCTGTGCACACCCTGGATGATCCAGAGCAGCCTGGGCCATGCTGCTCCTGGTGAGTGGGTGGGGTGCAGGTCTAAAATCACTATTTAAAGAAGTCATAGCTCAAAATTTGCCAAACATGGGAAAGGAAGCTAACATACAGATAAATGAAGCATATAGAACTACAACTAGCCATAACCAAAATAAATCAACACCCAGACATATAATTATCAGCATTCCAGAAAGTGAACATAAGATCAGGCTATTAAAAGCTGTGAGAGAAAAGAAGCAAATCACCTATAAAGGAAAGCCCATCAGAGTCACAGCAGGCTTCTCAATGCAAACAATGAAGTCAAGAAGAGCATGGAATGAAGTATTTCAAGTCCTAAAGGAAAACAACTTCCAACCCAGACTCATGTAACCTGCAAAACTATCCTTCAAAATTGATGGAGGAATAAGATACTTCCATGACAAAGAGCAGCTGACGAACTTCATGACCACCAAACCAACCCTGCAAAGAATACTGAAAGATACTCTAGAAAGACATGAAAACAGCTACAATGTCAAAAACATCAACAGAAGAAGAACACCAAGCAGGGCAAATGATTAAGCAGAAGGAAAAGGTAAAGAAACCACTGCAGAAAGATAACATGACTGAAACAAGCCAATATATATGTTATAACCATTAATGTAAATGGCCTCTATTCACCAATCAAAAGGAATAGACTGGCAGAATGGATCAAGAAAGAACATCCTACCATATGCTGTCTGCAAGAAACTCATCTAACCCAAAAGGAAATTCGTAGATTGAGAGTTAAAGAATGGAAAACTATACTCCATACAACAGTAACCCAGAAAAACACGAGTGGCTATTCTGTTCACTGCTGATGTGAACTTCAAACAAATAATGGTCAAAAGAGATAACGAAGGTCACTACATACTGGTTAGGGGAAAACTCCGAGAGGAAGAAATAACAATCTTAAATATATATGCACCAAATATGGTAGCAACCAACTATATAAAACAAATATTAATAGAAATGAAAAATCAAATAAGCAATAGCACAATTTTAATGGGACACTTTAACACACCCTTGATTCAAAGAGACAGATAAACTAGACTGAAAATCAGCAAAGAAATAACAGAATTCAATCTAACCTGTGAACAAATGGACCTGGTAGACGTGTACCAAGTTTTCTACCCAACAACATCAGAGTATACATTCTTCTCAGCTTCACATTGTACATTTTCTAGAATAAACCATATATTGGCCCATAGAACATAAATAAATGTAAAGGAGTTGAAATTATCCCATGCATACTATCTGATCACAGTGCCATCAAACAGGAAATTAATGACAAAAGAAACTGCAAAAACTAAAATTAAAAAGCACAAAGCACACTCCTGAGCAATCTGTGAGTCACAGAGGAAATTAAAGAAGAAATTAAACAATATCTACAAACAAATGAAAAAAGAAATACATCCTACTGGAACCTGTGGGACGTAATTAAAGCATTCCTCAGAGGGAAATTTATTGTGGTGAATTCCCACATCCAGAAAATGGAACAAATGCAAATAAACAATCTGATGTTACACCTGAAACATCTAGAAAAAGAACAAGCAAAACCCAAAGCCAAAAGCAGGGAGGAAATTGTAAAGATCAGAGCAGAAATTAATGCAATTGAGACTAAGAAAGCAATACAAAGAATCAATGAATCAAAGAGCTGGTTCTTTAAAAGAATAAGTAAAATTGATAAGCCACTAGCCAACCTTTTAAAAAAGGTCATTAGAGAAGTTCAAATTAAAACAACTCTGAGATTTCGTCTCACTCCGGAAAGAATGGCCACAACCAAGAAAACCACCAACAATACATGCTGGCGAGGCTGTGGGGACAAAGGAACCCTTCTCCACTGTTGGTGGGAGTGTAGACTGGTGCAACCACTGTGGAAATCAGTCTCGAGGTTACTCAAAAAGCTAAGATTGGAAGTTCCATTTGATCCAGCTATTCTGCTTTTGGGCATATTCCCAGAAGAAATGAAATCATCCTATCACAGTGAAATATGTGCACCCATGTTTATAGCAGCACAATTTGTAATAGCCAAATCTTGGAAACAATCCAAATGCCCATCAGTTGAGGAATGGATAGAAAAGATGTGGTACTTTTATACAATGGAGTATTATTCAGTTATAAAGAATGATCTCATTGAGGCTTTTATAGGTCAATGGATGTGACTTGAGACCATACTCATAAGTGAAATAAGCCAAACACACATGTGTAAATGCCGTGTTGCCTCCCTAGTGTAAGAAACTGAAAGACTCAATAAAAAATGTGACTCAACATTATAAACGATTCTGCTGTGTTGAAATAAATGTGGAAACAATTTATCTGTTGGTTCATTAAAGACCATAGGTATGAAAAGGAGGAAATGTCTATCACTCCTTTGCCAGGAGATCTGCATCAGCTATACAATCTTCATTATAACTTTACCTCAGTGAACTCAACATATCTGCAAAATAGTGAGGCTGTATTATTGGTATATGGGAGAGAAAAATGCCTGTTTTCTGCATTTGCCTTCATGAAAGGCACTGTGCAGAGAGATGACTATCAGCCCCTGTACAACAAAAAACTCACAAAAGTTCTGGTGTGTTTCCCAAGAAAGAATTCCATGGGAGAAATGCAACTCAACATTAGAAATGATTTTGCTTTGTTCAAATAAGTGTGGAAACAACTTTATGTGTTGGTTCATATAGGCTCAAAGGAATGAATAAGAGGAAATGGTTTACTACCACTCTTTTGCCAGGAAAGCTGCAAGAGCTATACAAACCATAGTGTAGCTTCAGCTCAGAGAATTCAACATATCTGTACACTGGAAGGCTGTGCTTCTTTCTGTACGTGATAGGCACACATTTGTTTCCTGGATTTGTCATACTGAAATGCAGTTTGCACAGAGATAGCCATTCAGCCCCTGTGCAATGAAAGACCCCAAAATTAGTGGTGTATTTCCAAAGAAAGACCTCCATGAGAGAAGTATAATGCAATGTTAGAAAAGATTATGCTTTGTGGAAATAAGTGTGGAAACAAATTTATGTGTTGCTTTGTACAGGCCCATTGGAATGAATGAGAGGAAATAGCTTACTACATTTATTTTACATGAAAGCTGAAATATCTATACCAACCTCACTGTAGCTTCATGTCAGAGAACTCAATATATACCCACACTGGTGAGGCTGTGTGCTTTATATATGTGAGGGGCTCACATTTGTTTTCAGGATTTGCCTTACTGAAAGGCAGTTTGTGCAGACATGACTATTCAGTCTCTGTGCAACGAAACACTCCAGAATTTGTGGTGTGTTTCCCAAGAAAGAATTCCTTGGAGAAGGAAGACTCAATGTTAGAAATGATTCTGCAGAGTGGAAATAAGTGTGGAAACATCTTTATGTGTTGGTTCATATAGGCCCACAGGAATGAAAGGGAGGAAATGTCTTACTACCACTCTTTTGTCAGGAATGCTGCATCAGGTATACCAACATCAGTATAACTTCACCTCAGAAAATGCAACATATCTGCATGCTGTGGAGGCTGTGCTTCTTTCTATATGTTAGGCGCACGTGTTTGTTTTCTTGATTTCCCTTCAATAATTGCACTTTGCACAGAGATGACTGTTCGGCCAAAGTGCAATGAAAGATCCCAGAAATTCTGCTGTTTCCCAAGAAAGTTCTCAATGGGAGAAGAATGACTAAATGTTAGAAATGATTCAGCTGTGTGGAAGAAAGGGGTAAATAAATTTGTGTGTTGGTTCATATAGGACCATAAGAATGAATGTGAAGAAATGGCTTACTACCACTGTTTTGCCTGTAAAGCTGCAACACGTATACCAAACGCAGTATACATTCAGCTCAAAGAACTCAACATATCTGCATACTGGGGACACTTTGCTTCTTTCTATACATGAGAGGTACACGTGTAGTTTCTCTATTTGCCTTCCTGAAAAGTAGTTTGCACACGGATGACTATTCAGCCCCTGTGCAATGAAACAGCCCAAAACTTGTGGTATGTTTCCCAAGAAAGAACTTAATGCATGAACTATAACTCAATGTTACAAATGATTCTGCTGTGTTCAAACAAGTGTGGAAACAAATTCATGTGTTGGTTCCTTTAGGTCCTCAGGAATGAATGGGATGAAATTGCTTACTACCATTCTTTCCAAAGAAAGGTGCAAAAGCTGCAGAAAACTCAGTATAACTTCAGATCAGAGAACTAAAAATATAAACACTGTGGGGAGGCTACATGTATTTCTATATGTGACAGGCACACTTTTTTTCTCTGAATTTGCCTCAATGAAAAGCAGTTTGCACGGAGATGAATATTCAGCCCCTGTGTAACAAAAAACCCTACAATGTGTGGTGTATTTCCCAAGAAAGAACTCCAAGGAAGAAATATAACTCACACATTAGACGTGATTATTCTGTGTGGAAATAAGTGTGGCAACAATTTCATGTATTGGTTCATTTAGGCCCATAGGAATGAAAGGGAGGAAATGCCTTACTACCATTCTTTTGCCAGGAATGCTGCATCACCTATACCAACTTCAGTATAACTTCACCCTAGAAAACTCAACATATCTGTACACTGAAGAGGCTGTACTTCTTTCTATACATGAAAGGCACATGTCTGTTTTCAGCAATTGCTTACTCAAAGGTAGTTTGCACAGAGATGATGATTCAGTCCCTGTACAATGAAACACCCATCACTTGTGGTGTGCATCCCAAGAAAGAACTCCATTGTAGAAGTATATCTCTACATTAGCTAGGATTCTGTTATGTGGAAATAAGTGTGAAAACAACTTTATGTTTTGGTTCATATACACCCATAGGAATGGATGGGAGGAAATTTGGCTTACTACCACTCTTTTGCCAGGAAAGCTGAAACAGCTAAATCAAACTCAGTTTAACTTCAGCTCAGAGTACTCAACATATCTGCACACTGGGGAGACTGTGATTCTTTCTATACATGAGAGGCACATGTTTGTTTTCTGGATTTTCCCTTCTCAAAGGTAGTGTGCACAGAGATGAAAATTCATTCCGTGTGCAACGAAATACCCCAGAACTTGTGATGTGTTGCCCAGCAAAGAACTCCATGGGAGATGTATAAGCCAGTGTTAGAAATGATTTCACTGTGTGGAAATAAGTGCAGAATCAACTTTATGTGTTTGTACATGTAAGCATATAGTAATCAATGGGAGAAAATTGTTTATTAACACTCTTTTTCCAGATCTGCAAGAGCTGTACCAAGTTCAGTATAACTTCAGCTCAGATAACTGAAAATATCTGAAAAGTTGGGAGGCTCTTGTTCTTTCAATACGTGAGAGGCACATGTTTGCTTTCTGTATATACCTTACTGAAAGGCAGTTTGCACACAGATGACTTTTTAGCCGCTGTGCAAAAAACGCCGTATAAATTGTGGTTTGTTTCCCAAGAAAGCTCCATGGGAGAAGTATACCTCAACTTTAGAAATGATTCTGCTTTGTGAAAATAAGTGAGAAAACAACTTTATATGTTGGCTTATATAGGCTCATAGGAATTCATGGGAGGAAATAACTTACTACCACTGTTGTGCCAATGAAAGCCGCAACAGTTATAACAATCACAGTATAACTTAAGCTCAGACAACTCAACATAGCTGTACACTTTGGAGGCTCTTTTCTTTCTATACATGAGATGCTCACGTTTGTTTTCCTGATTTGCCTTACTCAAATGCAGTTTCCAAAGAGATGACTCTTCAGCCCCTGTGCAACTAAACACCCAATAACGTGTGGTGTGTCTCCCAAGTAAGAATTCCATTGGAGAACTATAACTCATTGTTATAAATGTTTATGCTGTCTGGAAATAAGTGTGGAAACAACTTTATGTGTTGTTTGAACTAGGCACAAAGGAATGAACAGAAGAAAATGGCTTACTACCACTCTTTTGCCTGGAAAGCTGCGACATCTATGCCAACAACAGCATAACTTCAACTCAGAGAGCTCAATATATCAGCACAGTGGGGAGGCTGTGCTTCTTTCTACCCGTGAGAGTCACATTTTTATTTTTTGGATATGCCTCACTAAAAGGAAATTTGCAGAGATGACTATTCTGCCCCTGTGCAATGAAACACCCCAAAATGTGTAGTGTGTTTCTTAAGAAAGAACCCCATAGGAGAATTATAACTGAACGTTAGAAATGACTCTGCTGTTTGGAAATAATTGTGGAAGCAACTTTACGTGTTGTTTCAAATAGGCCCATAGGAATTAATGGTAGGATATGGCTTACTACCACTCTTTTGCCAGGAAAGCTACAAGAGCTATA
Organism: Cuniculus paca; assembly: GCA_004365215.1. Taxonomy (NCBI): domain Eukaryota; kingdom Metazoa; phylum Chordata; class Mammalia; order Rodentia; family Cuniculidae; genus Cuniculus; species Cuniculus paca. The sequence goes on from RJWT010011998.1 coordinate 12,583, forward strand.
CCAACCTCAGGATGCTTCAGTTCAGAGAATGAAGCACAGTGCACACTTGAGATGCTGTGCTTCTTTCTATACATGACAGGCACACATTTGTTTTGTGGATTTACCTTCCTGAAGGGCATCTTGCCCAGAGACGATTATTCAGCACCTGTGTGATAAAACACCCCAAAATTGTGGTGTGTTTCCATTGAAAGAACTCCATGAAACAATTATAACTCCGTGTTAGAAATTGTCTGCTATGTGGAAAAGAGCATGGAAAGAAGTTTATGTGTTGGATGTTATAGACCCTTAGGAATGAATGGGACAAAATTGCTTACTACCACTCTTTGCCAGGAAACCTGCAACAGCTATACAAACCTCAGTATAACTACAACTCACAGAACTAAACCTATCTGCACACTGGGTAGGCTGTGCTTCTTTCTAAATGTGAGAGTCACACCTTTATTTTCTGGATTCGCCTTACAGAAATGCGGCTTGCACAGAGATGAGTATTCAGCCCCTGTGCAATGAAACATCCCACAAAAGCTTGTCTGTCTCCCAAGAAAGAACTGCATGGGAGAAGTATAAATAAACATTAGAAATGATTCTGCTGTTTGGAAATAAGTGTGGAAACAACTTTATGTGTTCATTCCTTTAGGCCCACAGGAATGGATGGGAGTAAATGGTTTACAACCACTCTTTTGCCAGGAAACCTGCAACACCTATACAAAACAGTATAACTTCAAATGAGAGAACTCAACACATCTGCACACTGGGGAGGCTCTGCTTCTTTCTATACATGAGAGGAACACATTTGTTTTCTGGATTTGTGATCCTAAAAAGCAGTTTGCACCAAGATGACTGTTCAGCCCCTTGGCAAAGAAACACCCCACATCTTGTGGTGTGTTTTCCAAGAAAGGACTCCATAGGAGAAGTATAACTCAATCTTAGAAATTATTGTGCTCTGTGGAAATAAGTGTGGAAATAAATTTATGTGTTGGTTCACATATGCCCTTGGGAATTAATGGGAAGAAATGGCTTGCTACCACACTTCTCCAGTAAACCTGCAACAGCTATACAAACCTCAGTTAAACTTCAGCTCAGAGAACCCCACATATCTACACAATTGGTAGTTTGTATTGCTTTCTATACTTGAGAGAGACACGTTTGTTTTCTCGATTTTGCCTTTCTGAAAGGCACTGTGCATTGAGATGAATGTTCAATCCCTGAGTAATGAAACATCACAGAACTTTTGGTGTATTTCCCAAGGAAGAACTCCATTTGAGATGTATAACTCAACATTAGAAATGATTGTGCTGCATGGAAATAAGTGTGGAAACAGCTTTATGTGTTGGTTCGTTTAGGCCCGTAGGCATGAATGAAAGGAAATGGCTTCCTACCAGTCTTTTTCCAGTAAAGCTGCAACAGCTATACCAACCTCAGCATAACTTGAGCTCAGAGAATTCAACACATCTGCATACTGGGTAAGGTGTGCTTCTTTCTACTCATGAGAGGCACACAATTGTTTTCTGGATTTGCCTACTGAAAGGCAGTTTGCACAGAGATGACTATTCAGCCCCTGTTCAACAAAACACCCCAAAAGGTTAGGTGTGCTTCCCAAGAAGGTACTCCATGGGAGAAGTATAACTCAATGTTAGAAATGATTCTCATGTGTGTAAATAAGATTGAAAACAACTTTATGCAGTGGTTCATATAGGCTCTAAGGAATGAATGGGATAAAATGGCTTATAACCTTTCTTTTGTGAGGAATGCAACAACATCTATACCAACATAAGTATACCTTCAGCTCAGAAAACTCAGTGTATCTCCACACTGGGTAGGCTGTGCTGATTTCTGTATGTGAGAGGCATATGTTTGTTTACTGCATTTGCCTTACTGAAAAGCAGTTTGCACAGAGATGTCTATTCAGCCCATGTGCAACCAAACACCTCATAACTGGTGCTGTGTTTCCCAAGAAAAACACCACTTGAGAAGTAAAACTGAACATTACAAATGATTGTGATGTGTGGAAATAAGTGTGAAAACAACTTATGTGATGATTTATGTAGGCCCATACTATTGAAAGTGAGGAAATGGCTTGCAACCACTCTTTTTCCAGGAAAGCCTCACAAGCTATGTGAGCCTCAGTATAGCTTCATCTCTGAGAACTGAATATATCTGCACAATGGCGAGGCTGTACTTCTTTCTATACTTGAGAGGTACATGTTTGCTTTGTGGGTTTGCCTTCCTGAAAGGCAGACTGCACTGAGATGACTATTCAGCCCCTGTGCAATGAAACACCCCAGAACTTGTCGTGTATTTCCCAAGAAAGAACCTTATGTGAGAACAATAACCCAATGGTAGAAAAGATTCTGCTTTGTGGAAATAAGTGTGGGGAAAAAATTTCTTCATTGGTTCATATAAGCCCTTAGGATTGAATGGGAGTAAATGGCTTACTGCAACTCTTTTGCCAGGAAAGCTGCAACGCCTTTGCCAAGGTCAGTATAAGTTCAGCTCTGAGAACTCAACACATTTGCACACTCTGGAGGTTGTTCTTCTTTGAAGGCGTAAGAGCTACATGTTTGTTTTCTCCATTTTCCTTACTGAAAGGCAGTTTCCACAGAGATGCCTATTCAACCCCTGTGCAACAAAACATCCCACAACTTGTGGAATGTTTCCCAAGAAAGAACTCCATCAGAGAAATATGACTCAATGTTAGAAATGATTCTGCTCTGGGGAAATCAGTGTGGAAACAACTTTATGTGTTGATTCATATAGGCCATCTGAATAATTGTGAGGAAATGGCTGAAACAGCTATACCAATCTCATTATACCAATCTAAGTATAACTTCAGCACAGAAAACTCACCATATCTGTGCACTGGGGAGGGTGTGCTTCTTTCCATATGTGAGAGGCATACATTTGTTTTCTGCCTTTTCCTTATGAAAGACAGTTTGCACACTGAGACTATTCAACCCTTGTGCAAAGAAACTATCCAGAACTTTTAGAGTTTTCACAAGAAATAACTCCATGGGAGAAGTATAACTCAACGTTAAAAATAATTCTGCTGTGTAGAAATAAGTGTCCAAACAACTTTATGTGTTGGTTCATAAAGGCCCATGGGAATAAATGAGAGAAAATGTTTTACTACCATGCTTTTGCCAGGAAAACTGCAACAGCTGTACAAGCCTCAGTATGACTTCTGCTCAGAGAACTCTAAGTATCTTCACACTGGAGAGGGTGTGCTTCTTTCTATATGTGAGAGGAACACGTTTGTTTTTTGTAATTTCCTTATGAAAAAGCAGTTGACTCAGAGATGACAATTCAGCCTCTTTGTAACAAAACATCCGTAAAGTTGTCAAGTGTTTCCCAAGAAAGAACACCATGGGAGAAGTAGAACTCCACATTAGAATTCATTGTGCTGGGTGGAAATAAGTGTGGGAACAACTTTATGTGATGGTTCATATAGTCCCATTGGGATGAAAGAAGAAAATGGCTTACTGCCACTCTTTTGCCAGGATAACTGCAACAGCTTTACCAACCTCGCTATAACTTCAGCATCAAGAACTCAACATATCTGCATACTTGGGAGGGAGTGCAGTTTTCTATCCTTGAGAGGCACAGGTTTTTTATCTGTATTTTCCTTAATGAAAGGTAGTTGACACAGAGATGACTATTCAGATGCTGTTCAATGAAATAACCCACAATTTGTGGAGTGTTTCCCAAGAAAGAACTGCAGGAGAGCAAAATAACTCACCATTACTGATTATTCTAGTATGTGGAAATAAATGTGGAAACAACTCTATGTGTTGGTTCACATAGGTAAATAGGAATCAATGTGAGGAAAAGGCTTTCCACCTCTCCTTATCCAGGAAATCTGCAACAGATATGCCAAACTCAGTATAACTTCAGCTCAGAGAACACAATATATCTGCACCCTGGGGAGGGTATAATTCTTTCTATACATGAGAGGCACAGGTTTGTTTTCTGCATTTTCCTTAGTGAAAGGCAGTTTTCACGAAGAAGACCATGCAGCCCCTGTGCAACTAAACACAGCACAAATTGTGGATTGTTTCCCAAGAAACAACTCCATGGGAGAAGCATTACTGAACATTAGAAATGATTCTTCTGTGTGGAAAGAATTGTGGAAATTAATTTATGTGTTGGTTCATATAGGCCTTTAGTAATTAAAGGGAGGAAAATGCTTACAACCATTCTTATGCCAGAAAAGTCACAACAGCTATACAAAACTTTGAATAAATTCAGCTCAGAGAACTCAATATATATGCATACTAGGGATAGAGTGCTTCTTCCTATACATGAGAGGCACACGTTTTTCCCTCTGTTTTCCTTAGTGAAAGGCAGTTTGCACAGAGATGACTATTCAGCCTCTATGCAAGGAAAAACCCCACAACTTGAGGAGTGGTTCCAAAGAAAAAACTTCAAGTGAAAATATAACTAAAAGTTGGAAATGTTTCTGCTCTGTGGAAACAACTGTGAAAACAACTGTACATGTTGGTTCATATACACTCATAGAAAGTAGTGGAGGAAAAGGCTTACTACCACTAGTTTTTTAGGGAAGCTGGAAAAGGTATACCAACCTCGGTATAACTTCATCTCAGAGAACTGAACATATCTGCACACTGGCTAGGCTGTGTCTCTTTCTATAGGTGAGACTCACACGATTGTTTTTTGGATTTGTCTTTCTGAAAGGCTGTTTGCACCCAGATGACTTTTGAGCCCCTCTGCAAGGAAACACGCCAGAACTTGTGTTCTGTTTCACAAGAAAGAACCCTATGTGAGACGAATAACTGAACAGTAGAAATGATTATGCTGTGTGGAAATAATGGTGGAAGAAATTTTATGTGTTGGTTCACATAGGCCCATAGTAACGAATGGGAGTAAATGGGTTACTACCACTCTTTTGCCAGGAAAGCTTCAATAGCTATACCAACCTCAGTATAACTTCAGATCAGAGAACTCAACCCACCTGCACACTGAAGAGGCTCTACTCCTTTCTACACACGTGAGGAACACGTTTGTTTTCTGGATTTGCTTTCCTCAAAGGCAGTTTGCACAGAGATGACTATTCACCCCCTTGGCAAAGAAACACCCAAGATCTTTTGGTGTGTTTTCCAAGAAAAGACTCCATAGGAGAAGTACATCTCATCATTAGAAATTATTATTCTCTGTGGAAATAAGTGTGGAAACAACTTTATGTGTTGTTTCATATAGGCCAATGGGAAGAAATGGGAAGAAATGGCTTACTTCCACTCTTCCACAGTAAAACTGTAACAACTATACCAACCTCAGTAAAACTTCAGCTCAGAGAACTCCACATATCTGCACACTTGGGAGTTTGTGCTTCTTTCCATACTTGAGATGCACATGTTTGTTTTCAGGACTTGCCCTACTGAAAGTGTGCACAGATATGACTATTCAGCCCCTGTGTAATGAAACACTGCAGAAATTGTGGTGTGTTTCCCAAGAATGAACTCCATGCAAGATGTATAACTCAACATTAGAAATGTTTCTTCTGTGTAGAAATAAGTGTGGAAGCAAATTTATTTGTTGGTTCATATAGGCCCATAGGCATGAATTGGAGGAAATGGCTTCCCACCAGTCTTTTGTAGGAGAGCTGCAACAGCAATACCAACCACAGTATAACCTGAGCTCTGAGAATTCAACACATCTACACTTGGGGGAAGCTGTTTTTCTTGGTACCCATGAGAGGCACACGTTTATTTTTTGTACTTTCCTTACTGAAAGGCAGTTTGCACAGAGATGACTATTCAGCCCCTGTGCAAGGAAGCACCTCAAAATGTGTGGTGTGTTTTCCAAGAAAGAACTTCATTGGTGAAGTACAACTCAATGTTAGATATGATTCTGCTGTGTGGAAATAAGTGTGGATCAACTTTGTGTATTGTGTCTTCTAGGCCCTTAGGAATGAATGGGAGAAAATGCCTTACCACCACACTTTTGCCAGGAAAGCTGCAACAGCTATACCAACCTCAGTATAATTTCAGCTGAGAGAACTCAACATATCTCTACACTTGTGAGGCTTTTTTCTTTCTATATGTGAGGGGAACACCTTTGTTTACCGGATTTGCCTTACTGAAAGGCACTTTGCACAGAAATTACTATTCAGTTCCTGTACATTGAAACACTCCAGAACTTGTGGTGTGTTTCCCAAGAAAGAATTCCATGGTGGAAGGATGACTCAATGTTAGAAATGATTCTGCTGTGTGAAAATAGGTGTGGAAACGATTTTATGTGTTGGTTCATATAGGCCCATAGGAATGAAATGGAGGAAATGGCTTACTACAACTCTTTTTCCAGGAATGCTGCATCAGATACACCAACCTCAGCATAACTTTAGCTCAGAGATCTCAACATATCTGCACACTGAGGAGGCTGTGCTTCTCTCTATATGTGAAAGCACATGTTCATTTTCAGTATTTGGTTATTGAAAGGCAGTTTGCACAGAGAGGACTATGTAGCCCCTGGCAATGAAACATACCTTAACTTGTATGTTTCCCAGGAAAGAACTCCATGGGAGAACTATATCTCAATGTTAGAAATGATTCTGACATGTGAAAATAAGGGCAAAATCAACTTTCTGTGATGGTTCATTTAGGCCCACACTCATGAAGTGGAGGAAATGCCTTACTACCACTCTTTTGCCAGCAAAGCTACAACACGAATAGCAATTGCAGTAAAACTTCAGCTCAGAGATCTCAACATATCTGCACACTGGGAAGGGTGTGCTTCTTTGCATACATGAAAGGCACAGGTTTTGTTTTCTGTATTTTCCTTATTGAAGGACTGTTTTCAGAGAAATGACTATTCAGCCCCCATGAACAAAACAAGGCAAGGCTCTCAGGCAAATGACCACATAACTTACAATTGTCATAAAGTATGAAAGACCAAGTTTGAAATATAATTAACATAAGTGGGATATATGACACAAAAGATTTCCTGATTAATAATTTTGAGACTCAAATCACCTGCAAAATATTGGAGTTGCACCTTATTCCTGAGACATCAATGATCACAAAACTTTTCACTCTGAACTATTCACATACTGTAACAAATGATAAAAAAGTTCTGCCAACACCTTCTCTTTCTAAAATGTCTTTGCAAATAAGTTCTTCACATAATTCAATAGAAAAACGTGTCTCTTTCTTATGTTTTAAGTCCCTGAGCCTATTACTCTCACCTTGGAATCTCTTATAACAATCCATTCAGAAATTTCCAGGACACCAGTGGCCCCTCTACTTGTCTTTCACTGTGGGGACAATGCCTGTCTTTCTACCATGAACCCTCTCCTGAACTGGCTTCAACAGTCCACAGAAACTGGAGAGTGTCCTGGGATGAAGGGTGAATGGAAGAGAAAAAGAAAAACATAAGGCTTTCCCACAGGAAGGCAGAAATGACCAGGTTTACATACCAGACAGTAAAAATGCCACACACACACACACACATCCAAAACTCAAAGGGAAAGGAAAGAGTGCAGAAGGAGCAGTGGTGTGGCAGGCATAGAAACACAAAGGACAGTGACATCAAAGAACAACAGACTCAGCCACAAAGCTTACTTACTTTTTCAACACTCAAATGTTTAGTTAAAAATCAGCTGTTGAAAATGGTATTGAAAGCATATCTAAACCTAGGTCTGCAGTCATCTTAAAAGTAAAATGTCACTCTTGAGATTATTGAGAGATATTATCAGATACCATCACTTGCAGTATCTTTGATGTAGAATTGAAAACTGACCCAGAAGAGGAAAGGGAAGGAAAGACAGTGAGGGAGAGAGAGGGAGGGACAAAAGGAAAGGGAGAAATCAGAGTACAGTGGGAATGGCGAAATATCTGCAACACATTTTTAATTCCCTGCTGATCTACCCACATAGTCAAACAAAGCAGATTCAAAGAGGAAAAAACATGTACTTCTTTTGTAAGAACATTTCTAAAAGTCAACCTTAAATTCAAAATGTAAGGAACTGCAAGCCACAGCAACAAACAGCATGACATTCAATGAAATTTTAAAACTGATTGTGACTGGCTGAGTGCACAAGTCACTCAACTATCTTTTTGGTATTGTCTGCCAGAATCTGGGAGCAGGCTTTACCCACCAAGAGTAAGGCAAAGAGCTTCTGTGACATCCTATCACCCTGCTTAGTGGGCAGACAAATTCATCTGGATTGCTCCCAGGGTATGAAAGGAGTCTGCAGCATAAAGATGTGGAGAGACAAGAAAGCACAGCAAAGAACAGCTGCTTCCTGAGGGATGAGTTTTAATATATATCTGTACAAATGTGCTGAGTAAATGAATGAGAAGAGAAACTACACTACCAAAGAAATTGCTCCCAAGGGAAACAGTGTATGCAGATTTCCAAGCAGAGTCACAGAGCAATGCTACCAGAGTTGCATAAATTGTGCTGCTCTGTCCCTAAAGACAAATATCTCAAGGTCAAATGGAAAACACCTTTCTTTTTATTTATCATTTCTACCTGTTAGTTTTAAACACCCTGAACTCAGCATTGAACAAAGGGTGGGATACAATAAACAGAGACAGGGTGAAGAACAGGAATGAAGAACCTGACAAATCTCTTTAACACTTCCCCAGACATTCCTGGCATGTAGTACTTGGCAGACTAACACTGAATTTGAGATAAATTTGAGGAAAAGGGAGATTCTCAATAGAGATAAGATCAAGGAGGGCAGTTTATTTGTTTTCCTCAATGGACAGCTTAGCTCTACAGACTTACCCCTGCAGGCTTCAAACTAATCTGTCTAGCTGGGAAGAGGACAGGAAATATGAGAAGAAACAACCAGATTCAGCTCATCTTCCTAGCATTTGGCATCCAAGGAAGAAGGGAGATGAGGATAGTACTGAAAGTGCTGGCTCTTTCTCTGTCTTTTCACTGTTGGTCCTGTTAGTCACATCTGGTCCACATGAGTATCTGGGTTGCTGCTTTTGCCCCATTTTTGAAGGAGGTCAGATGGCAGTTTCAAATTAAGTATCATCTCCATATATCAACTGCATGCTTGCTGTCATGATTGTTCAAGTTGTTCAAATTGTTCACTTCTACTTTGGAGTCTTTCATTAAGGTGCCAGAGCTAGTAACTACCAGGATATTTGGCAAATGCCAGGGCAGGGTTGGAGCCATGGGAGAATTGCGTGGATCCAACAGAAACATTCCTTCATAAATGATGCAGGTTACTCCTGTCATGATGGGGAACAGCGTTCCACGTGGTGTGGTGCAATAGCCATGAGATAGGTGCACAGTTTTCCTGATGAGCACTGTGTCAGTGTGGATGGTGCAGCTCTGGCTGGGCTGGTGGTGGGTGAAAGTGGACATGCACATGGCTCCAGGGTAGGATCTAAGCATTGTTTGACCAGGATGGCGGGCAGTCTGGAAAGAAGGCAGTGATGGCTGTGGGATTCTGGAGGCTCTGGCACTCAGGAGGGCAGAGGGGCATGCTCTGCTAGTTCCTTGCTAGCCTCCTAACCTCTGGCTCCCTCATCCTGCTCCTTCCCTCCTGCTGCTACAATCTAGGAAGCCACTGCTAGAGGCCGCTGGACTCTCAGAACTACTCTACAAGCACTAGTAGCAGCAGTAGAAGTGGCAGCAGCTGTGACGACTCACAGAATTATTTCTCACATTCAGTTATATTGCTTCATGGAGTTCTTTCATAGAAAGGACAATACAAGTTGTGAGGTGTTGCCTTGCACAGAGACTGAATAGTCATCTCTGTGAAAACTACCTTTCAATAAGGAAAATACAGAAAACAAACTTGTAGCTCTCACATATAGAAACAGTTCAGATAGGTTGAGTTCTCTGAGAAGAACTTACACTGAAGTCGATATAGCTGTTGAAACTTTCCTGGAGAAGAAGTTGTATTAGCGATTTCAATCTATTTCTTCTTAAAGAACAATATGAAGCAAAACATCAAGTTGTTTCAAAACTTGTTTCCACACCACACAATCAATTCCTTTTATAAACATCCACCAACTTTAATTCCATCTCAAATCAGGACCAAAAACCATACTTCCAAGGCAGGTACTTCAATGATAGTAAACTTGCAGTAGAAGCAACTCTCTGACTGCCTGAGCAGCCAAGTATTTTATTCAAGTAATGTTAAGATATGCATTGACTGAAATCAGAAGGGAAGTAAGTCTCCCTAAATCATTCCTGGAAGCAAGTATTACTCTAATACCAAAACCAGAGAAAGACCCAA
>RJWT010011999.1:0-22797 GCA_004365215.1 Cuniculus paca
CTGTGTGTGCTGCTTTGCACACAGAGGCCGTGTGCCACACAGGCGGAAGTGCAAGGCCTGGGAGGAGGGTGTTGCAGTCCGTCTGTGCATGTGGGCAGACTCTACCACCACTGCGTCACAGAGCAGCAGTGCTGCTGAGGGCAATGGGACCCAGTTTGCGCCTGCGCTTTTCTATTATTCACACTTTGGACCCATTTTTGTGTCTACACCTCAAAGGTGCATGCAGTCACTGAGCGGCGACAGCCAGCGCGTGCTGCGCTGTATGTCACTGTGACCGGCAGTGAGGGAGGCACACTTGCCTGAGTTTGAAAAACAAGCCATCTCCCCTTCCCACCCCAGATTCTTCCATCCTCAGGCTCGACTCAGACTGTACTTTCTCCAGACCCCTGTCGGCCCCGCTCAGCTGGGCACTGTCCTGCTCTGGGCTCTGCTCGTTCCCCTGGGCCACCAAGAACACTGTGACGCTGTGACAGGGTACTCTGGTTGCTTCCTGCAACGGAGATATCTACCCTATTTGTCCCCGTGGCTGGAGGGTCCTGGGGTCTCCAGTGCCAGGGGAATAGGTGCTTGAACTCGGTCCCCTATCCGCGTGGTCTTCCTGCCCTCATGCCTTATCCTGGAGAGCTGTCCTGCAGGATGTCCCCTCCTAGGGCTGCACATTGGGGCACAAGTCTCTACATGGGGCAGGGGCTGGGAGAGCTTTGGGTACCTCAGCTCTTGTCCTGTGGCCACGGAAGGTGACCTGGGCTCTGAGTCCCTGTCTTCCACTGTGACAGCAAGTAGCCATTGGGTCCCAAGGCCACGGAGCTGCCCCTCCATATCATACAAGGCTTCAGTGGGTGCTGACCACTGTTGTCACACTGCAGCTGCCCCAGACTTGGCCCGTGGAGTCCCTTCACATGGCTGGACTCTGCTGCCTTTGTGGACACACCCTTGCTCTGTGGCCCAACCACTCTGGGTTTCCTGTTCCTCCAGGAGCCTGGCCTTTTGGCGGCAACTGGTGCTTCTGGCCCTGGGTCCCAGCCCTCATGATGCCTTGTATCTCCTCCGGGCCTTGTCTCCTGCCCACAGTGGGTGCCAAGAGAATGACCTTCAGGGGCTTTTTCTCCCAAGGGCTGCAGGTCAGCATCAGTGCATTCTGGCTATAGGGCTGTGCCTGCCCCCGCGAAGTGGAACACATGTACCGTACACTGATGCACACACACACCTACCTCTGCTCCAGTCTAACCCCACTGTTGCTTGCATGCCCTCTTGCGTGTGTGTGTCCTGCTTCTCCAGCGTTGCTTCAGTAACATTGGGAGTGCGATGTGGTACAGGCATGGACATGGGGGGAAGGAGGTGTCCTTGGTCTTGAGCCAGTCAGGCGGACATCAGGCTGTGTCCTGGTTCCCGGGGCTCAGGGAGCCCATGTGGAGAAGGTGCCCTGACCTCCAGTGTCCCTCCCCAGTGCTCACGTCCCTGCCTGCCTTGGCCATCCCGCCCTCCACTCCCACCAAGCCTGTCTCCCCGGCATCTCTCAGTGGGCTTGAGATGACGGAGCCACGGAGCTGGCTGTACTTGGAAGAGATGGTCAACAATTTGCTTAACACAGCACAGCAGCTGAAGACACTGTTTGAACAGGCCAAGCAGGCCAGCACCTGCCGCGAAGCCGCCGCGACGCAGGCCAGGATGCAGGCTGACGCAGAGCGCAAAGAGGTAAGGTGGGCGCGGGCCCTGAGACTCACTGCCCACGTAAGGGCGTGGTCACCAGCAAGGATTCCCTTCGAGAGAGTCGCCTGCTGTTGACCACATACTGGGCAGTGAGCCCATTGCAGGTGCCTGACTGGGACTGTGGCCTGTGCCTCTCGGGCTTCTTACTGGTTTGTTTGTTTGTTTGTAACCAGGAATTGACTCAGGACCTCAAGCTTGCCAGGCAGGTGCTGTGCCACTGAGCTGTACCCCCAGCCTTCTGGTTTCTTTTTGTCCAAGGTCTCAGGTGGCTTACGGCTAAAACCTCCCAGGTGCTGTGGGAATTTGGGATGGGGCCAGCTGGTGGCTTGTGCAGGAGGTCACAGCATCATCCCACATGGGCCACTCTGCCTGGCGTCACAGGACATGTGAAGCAGGAGCTGGTGGGAGGTCACGGGCTGTAAGACATTCATCACTGGATTTGCCAGTCCCAGTGAATGTTGCCTTCCACGGAACAGAGGGTCTGATCTTACACATGGTTCCTGTTCCTTAGTAGGGTGAGTTTGTTTTCGAAAAAGAAAACATTGGCACTCCTAGCGATAGAGAAAACTTTAAATACCTTCTTTAAAAAGTACAATTTCAAAGCCGGGTGTGGTGGCTCATGCCTGTAATCCCAGCACTCAGGAGGTTGAGGCAGGAGGATTGTTGCAAGTTTGAGATCACCCTGGGCTACAAAGTGAGCCCAAGGCCAGCCTGAACTGCATAGTGAGACCCTGCCTCAAAAAGACAAAAAAAAAAAAAAAAAAAATATATATATATATATATATATATATATATATATATATATATATAATTCCAAACCAAGACCTTCTCCATGCTGTAATTTGGAAAACAGAAAAGTTTAAGGAAAACAAAACGAGTCATTCTTATGCCAAAAGATGACAGTTAAGGTACTCTGTATCCTTTCAGACTTGGTAAAGCTAGATGTAAATTTTTGTCTGTCAGAGTGCCTGGGCCTGGGCACGTGGCCGTGGGCCTGGGGAATGTGCAGTGGTCACAGAATGATGCCTGCCTGGCGGCTCCTGCTCCCATCCTACTGTCCCACCCAGACTCGGGTCCTGGTTCTGCCAGCAGCAGCAGCTCGGACCCCGAGGGGCTTGGTGGTCGCTATGTGGCTGCACCCTTTGAGGCAGCGCTTTTGTTCAGCACCCTGTTTCGGGCGTCGAGGTTCATTTTCCTCTAGCTCCTCAGCAGCCTGAGGAGAAACCCCTCTGCCCAAGATGCCTTGGGATTCGCCAGAAAACCCGGTGTGGAGGTCGGGGTGCTTTTGGACTTTGACCTGGATTGTTGAGAAATATGTTTAACTTTCAGACAATTGAGAATTTTCTAGACCTCTTTTTACAGTTGATGGGGCAGGGGGCCCTGGGGCTGGAGCCCAGGGCCTCTCAGGGGCTGCGCACACTATGCCCCTTGGTGCATTTGCTTTGCTGAGTTGCTGAGCTGGGCTTGAACTTGGGAGCCGCTGGGTGTGGCCTGTGCCTCAGCAGAGTCTGGATGTCCATGGGCACTGCAGGCTAAGGAGGCCACATCAGCTGCAGCAGCATTTTCAGATGGGGTCCTCTAGTGTTGCTCAGGCTGGTCCCCAACTCCTGGGCTGCAGTGTCCTCTGGTTCTGTTTACCAGGTAGCTGGAACCACAGCTGTCCCACTGTGCTGGGCAAGTGAGCTCTTAATTCCGATGGGGACAATGTGCCCACAAGGGCATGGTGCGAGACTAAGCCCACATGACAAAAACAACCTGCTAGGCCCCAGTGTGGCAGCAAGGTAGCTGGCCCCATGTTGGCCGCAGGGTCGAGTACCCCGAAGGGCGAGGGCCCTGACACTACCCGATGCTGGGCCTGCCCTGTGTGTGATGGGCCTCCCTCACTAAGACCACAGCAACAAGGTGGGCATGCAGCTGAGCACAGTAAGGTCCCTGGGCCCTGGTGGAACAGCGGACTCGGCTTAGGCTGTGAGTCCTCGTCAGTCGGCTCTGCAGGCGTCTTGGGACCGGACATGGGCTGTCAGCAGTGTCTGTCCCCTAGAGCTGCATGGTGGTCAGCATCTTGGAGTGTGGGGGTGCAGGGTGGGGAGGGAACATGGTGGCTTTGGTGGGGGTGGCATAGGTGGCTTCTGTCTACCCCATGAAAAGTGCCAGGTGGTTTTATTAGGGACTTTATGAAGCGCTATCACCTCACACTGGCCGATGTTCAGTGCATTTCCATCCCCTGAGCCTGGGGCACTGGGGAGCAGGAGGACGATCAGGTGAGCAAGGCTGAGTGAGCAGAGACCCAGGACCGGGCAGGAAGGGCAGAGTCAGGTGTTTCCGCCCTCCCTCAGGAGCCCCAGGAGACAGCATGGAAGGAGGGCCTCACACTGCGGCCTGGACCTTTTATTTGGAATTTAATTTTAAAAGAAATAAATTCAGCCCAGTTGAAGTTAATAAGGGGATTTTTGGCAGTTTTAGTGGAAAATTGCATTTGCATATGTGTATTAGTTCCACCATGGTTAAACAGGGCAGAAGAACACACGCCCTTGCTGACAAGGGCACAGTCTCCAGCAGCTGCCACTAAGTGGCCCCAGGGACTTGGGTCGACTGCCACAGCCTGGCTTGGAATGGCCCTGGCCCTGGCCCTGGCCCTGTCTCCGCAGCATGTCCCCACCACTCCTTGCTGCTTCTCAGCCTTCTTCGGGCTCCCTTCCCTGCTTTCCCCGTAGGAGTAAAATGTGGCTCAGCATAGGTGCAGAGAAGCGGGGCCAGCCTGGTGATTCCAGAGCCTCCCAGGGCCCCGCTCCCTGTGGGTCAGGGAGGGTACCCTCTGCTCCGGGTGAACCAGATGCACCCAGCCTTAAAAGTGGGTGAAGAGCACAGCCCCTGCTGGTGTCCATCTCAGGAACTTCAGAGCTGACTGCCGACTGTTCTGATGCCACTGCCTGTCCCTAAGTCCCTAGGAGGGTCCTCAGAGTACCTGTCTGGGCAGGAGGGGGCCATCTGGACATACTATCTCCACAGCCTCAGGAGGGAGGGGACTGCAAGTGACAGCCCAGGCCTGGGACCACGGGAAGCCAGCCTATGGGGACATGGGGACATGAGGAGGCCTGACAGCCAGTGACAGGCACAGGGCAGGAACACAGGCAGATGCTGGCTGCAGTGCCTGCAGACTGGCCCAGCACAGGATGAGACGTGGCCAGAGGCTCTGGGGTTGTGTCACAGCCCTGGCCAGCTGGGGAAGATGCCGTTAGACTGATCCCTTGAGCTCACTCACTCCAACCTCCGGATGGACTTGGGTGTGGGAGTTTCTGTCCCCCAGCTGCTGCTCCCAGGTGTGACACACACACACCTCTCAAACTAGGGTATGCCCCTCTCTCCTTGAGCACAGGCTCTGCCCTGTGGTCCTGAGGGAGGAGCTCACACTCCTGGCCTCCCACAGCTCACATCCCCAGGAGCTCCCAGGCCCCAGGCATTGGGTAGAAGCAGCTCCACTTGCCCTGGGCAGCTGGTCAGGGCTTCACTCAGCTGTCATACAACCTGGGTTCAGAGGTCAAGAGCTAAGGGTGAAGGGACAACTAGTTGTCATGGAGACAGGTGTGAGCCACTCTATGCCTGGCCTCTTAAGTTTTCAAGTTCAACCTTTTGGGTTATTTAGTAGTTCTTTTATTTTTTTTATTTTAAAGAGAATAAAACCTAACAAAACAGAATAAAGCCAATCAAAACAAAACAGTGAAAGTAGTAGAGAATGTCAAAACAGGATAATAGGAAATCTACAATGGCTACCATAATATCTCTTCTTATCTTCACAATAGTTGTCCATACCGTCAGACATAGTAAAATCAAATAAAACAAACTAAAACCAATCAAAACAGAACATTAAATAAAACAAAACAGTTGGAACAAAACAAAACAGTGAGAACAATATTGGATTTCAAAAATAAGACAGAAGGAAATCCCCTGTATTTGCTATCTTGCATACTGTTATCCCCTAATAGATGCTCCGAAATATAGGCATTTAGTTGTTTTTGTACCTCAGTTCTATCAACTCATCCTGTCCTCCCACCCAGGGGCAGGGCGGAGATGTTCTTGTTTCTCAGCCACACACCAGTCAGCTCACAGGAAGGGTGAACTGGCTTCTCTGCTTGGCCCCACAGGGCTTTCGAGGCTTATGGAAGGGGCAAACTGACTTCTTGCTGTACTTACTCCTCCTCCCAGACCCAGCATGGCTTCTGCTGACTCACAGGAGGGGCAGTAGTTCTTTTAAAAATGATTTTTTTTGTCTTATTCTCTGTTGGCCTTTTTTGTTTTTGGTTTTTGTTCTCTCCATTGGCTCTTGAAAGAAGGTGGTTAGGCCAGGTGAGGTGCCACACACCTGTAAATTCAGTCACTTGGAGGCTGAGGCAGAAGGATCATGTGTTCTAGGGCAGCCTGGCCAACTCAGTGAGACCCCATCTCAAAGTAAAACAAGGGCTGATGTCAAGTGAAGCAAAAGCAGCTTGGTTCCCATGCTACTTCCTCCGGATTATGTCCCATCTCAGCCAGTGATGCTTTTTGAGTGCCAAGGCTGGGGTCTCCATGCCCATAGAGCTTCTGGCCAGGCCTCCAACAGTGGCAGCTTCTGAGTTAAAGCTGCTGTCTGTGGCCTAGGGCTGCAGCTTCTCGCCTTGGGCTCCTCTGTGGCCCCAGGGGACCCCGGAGGTGTGGATTGAATGTGCTCAGAAGCGCACTGAGGATTGCGCTGGTTGTCCCCAGCTGGGTTTTGTGTGCACCCTGCCTGATGGGTCCTTTCAGGTAGACACAGCAAGGCAGGGGCGGGGACCACGTCAGAGGCTGGTTTGACCTTGCGTGTCTGTCCCTCGAGTCAGGCCAAGCCACTGACTGCCCTGCTCCCCCTGCAGCAGTCATGCGTGAACTGCGGCCGGGAGGCCCTGAGCGAGTGCACTGGCTGCCACAAGGTCAACTACTGCTCCACGTTCTGCCAGCGCAAGGTATGTGCTCCAGCCCGCGGGGACCCCCCCCCACAGGCGCACTCCTGCGGGGCCCCACAGGTGGCAGCCAGGGGCTCCGGGGCATCACCGGCACCAGGGCGCCATCCGAGGCCAGCAGGTCATGTCGAGCCATGCCGGGGTGGGGGTGCACAGCTGCTCGTCCTGAAGCCCTTGGTGTCAGGAGAATTCCACCCCACATCTCTGATGCTTACTTCAGCCTCCCTTGGGGACAGTCAGGGGCCCATTTCCATTTGGCTGTCTGGACTTTCCCGGCCAGTGGTCTTCCCCACGTCTCGGTGTCCAGCTTCTGCTCACTGTGTTTCCAGGACTTACCCCTGTTGTGGTGCCAGCCAGGCTTTGTCCCCCTATGGCTGCCCATCTGCAGTGCCCCTGCAGGGGGCAGCCCGCCTGTGCACCCCTTGGGTGTCCCAGCTGAGCTCTCTGCTGCTGGAGATTTTGTTGAAGGACAGGCATCCTCGTGTCAGGGTGGACAGCGGGGAGGTTTGCAGCTCCCTGGTGAAGGTTCTTGGTTATGAAGAAGCTTCTAGGCTGCTGTCCAAAGTGATGTTTCCACTACTGTGGGCCCTGTCACCCATACTCGGCAGCATGGTTCCTTGGTCACGGTTGTTCCATAGAGGACGTGGTCTCACCTTGACGTGACTGCAGCCACCAGGACCACACCAGAGTGACCCTAGCTGGGGTTCCTGCATAGCTTCCCAGCAAACCCTAAGGAGGCAAAACCATTAGAGACACGGGTGGGGCTCCGCAGTTGGACCCTAGACCCCACATCTGTCAGTGAGTGCCCAGTGAATCGCTGTCTGTGTGGGCTTGGCTGTCTGCTTCTCTCCTGTCTCTCACAGCTGAGGCTGGTCCTCATATACTGGGACTAGGTTGTCCCAGAACAGGTGAGAATCCACGTTGGGGAGAGTTCTAATTCCCATTTTGCTAACAACTCATGAAGCTGGGCATCTTTAGTACGTTCACTAAGCATTCACAGATCTTTTTTTTTTCTTTTTTTTTAGACAGGGTTTCACTATGCAGTTCAGGATGACGTTGAACTCACTATGTAGCCCAGGCTGGCCTTGAACTCCTGGCAATCCTCCTGCCTTAGCCTCCTGAGTACTGGGATTACAGGCGTGTGCCACTATGCCTGACCCTTTGCCTATTTTTTAAATTGAATTGTTTCTTTTCTTACAGAATTTAGAATCCTATATATTTTGGATATAAGTCCTTTATCAGATATATGCTTTGCAAATATTTTCTCCCAATCTATGGCTTATCTGTGCTTTGTTCATTTATGTTTTTGGTGCTAGGGATTTGAACCCAGCCCCTCACTTTCTTAATGATGTTTCTTGCAGGGTAAAAGGTTTTAATTTTGATGGTGTTCAGTCTATCAGAATGTTTTATGAGGACAGTGCTTTTGGCATTTTATCCTGGGACTTGTGGTGCTGGATCTCAGGAATTTTGTCTAACTCAGGGTTAGGAAGTTTTTTTCCTGTTTTCTTCTAAAACTTTCAGTTTCCTTTCTCAGGTTTAGAGTTATGGTAGGTGTTCTTTCTACTGACCATAGCGGGAAGGGCTCAAGGTCATTTTCTGCACAGAGGTACACAGTTGTCCCACCAGCATGTGCTGGAAAGGTGACCTTCCGCAGCTCTGCTGACAGTGTGCTTACTGCAGGAGGGAGGTTTGCTTCTAGAGCTAGCCCCGCCTGACTCCGTGTCACCTCCACTGCTGCTGCAGAGTATGCTGTGCAGTCAGAGTCCTCGAGCTCTATTCTTTCCACAACCACTTTGGCTGTCGTGATCCTTTACTATGCATTTTCTATGCATTTCAAGATTAGCTTGTCCATTTGTGGAAAAGGCTTACTGGGAAGAATCACAGTCCAACGACTGAATCTAATTGGTGAAGACAGAGTGGCACTGTCGGGGTTTTGTGGCATCCGGCATGTACAAGCCCATCTCTTGGTGGCTTCGTTCCAGAGCAACTTATTTGTGGATGCTTCTTTGGAATTATTTTCTTAATCCTATTTCCAGGTGCTTACTGCAAGGATAGAGGAAAATCGCTTTTTGTACTGTGTGGTTTCACTGAGACCATGTGGCCTCTGAATAAAGATAGTTCTTCCTTTGCAGTCTGGGGGCCTTTTCTTTTTTCATTGCACCACAGCACCCTGTAATCTAGCACAATGCTGAAACGTGTTAGGAGCAGAAATCCCCGCCTTGTTCTCAATTTTAAGAGCGCACAGTTCAGTCCTTCACCCTTAACTGTGATGCTGCCTGTAGGTCTCTTACAGGATGAGGAGCTCCCCTTCCATCCCTTATTGAGTTGCTGTCACTAATGCTGATGTATCCTGTCAGCATCTACTGCAGCGATCTCCCGGGGGGGTTAAGCCAACCCTGCCTGCCTGAGAAAATCCCTTGCTCACAGGATACCATCCTGCTCATATCTGCTTGATTTGTTTGCCATTTTGTTGAGGGTTTTGTTCTGTGTCTGTGCATGAGAGATCAGTCCACATTCTACCCCTTGATGTCTGTCTGGCCTACGGATGCATCAGAAAGTGGCATGCCTCTTCTGAAAGACTCAGGTGATCACTGTTGTTGCCTGCCGAAGATTCTTTGGATGTCACTCGTGAAACCAGCCAGGCCGGGACTTCTCTGTGGAAGAACTCTTTTTGTATGTGTGTTTTTGAGGCAGGTTCTCACCATGCAGTTCAGGCTGGCCTTGAGCTCACTTTGTACCCCAGGTTGGTCTCAAACTCAAAACAGTCCTCCTGCCTCAGCCTCCTGAGTGCTGGGATTACAGGTGTGCACCACCACGGCCGGCTTAGGGAGAACTTTTGTTACCTGAAGTTAGGTTCTGTTGCTTCTTAAGTCAATGTTGGCAGCACACAGCCTTCTGGAAACCTGCCGTCTCTTCAGGGCTGTTGGATTCGCTGACATCACTGTGTCTGTGGTGCTCCGTTAAGACCCTCCAGATTTCTCTGTGGCTGGTTGTGAGGCTCTGCCCATGCTGGCAGCAGGGGCTCCTGCATTTCACAGTTGGAGCCCCAGGTTTGCCCATTCTGGGGTCTTGGCAGTGGGCCAGCTCTTGGTTCTGCTGTCTCCATACCATTCTCCTGCTTCCCTTACCTTGCTCTGCTCTTCCCTTCCTCCTGCTGTGCTTGGTTTGCTCATTTTTCCCAGTTCTTGGAGTGAAAGATTATTGCTAGCTTGATGTCTGTCTTCTTCTCCAATATACGCGTTTATTTATTTATTAATGTACATGTTTAAAGGGGCAAATTGTTCCTCTACACCACAGCCCCAGTGCTGTCATGCACAGCTTGGTAAGTTGTATTTTTGTTTTTATTCTCTGAGGGCTGGGGTACAGCTCAGGGGTAGAGAGCTTCTAGCATACTCATAGCCTGGGCTCAGTCCCCAGCGATGCAAAAATAGAATGTTTATTTTGTGATTTCCTTAGAAGTGCATTAGTTTCCAGATACCTGTGCACTTTCTAAGCCTACGTTTGTTACCAGTTCCCACTTGCATTGTGCTTGGAGAACACAGAGTGGAGGACCCCACCCCTCTGAACTGACTGTAGTGTGCCCCTTCGCTGTTCTCGCTGATTTCTCTCCAGGACTCAGAGCGAGGCAAGGGAGTCCCAGCTGGCCTGTTACCTCCTTTTATCTTCAGTGTTGTCAGCTTTTGCCACCTGTATTTTGGGCCTCTGTTGTTAGATTAGCATTTACTTATTTAGTTTGAGACAGGGTCTTGTTAAGCTGCTGCGTTGCCCAGGCTAAGCTCAAACTTGCGATGTTCTCCCACCGCTCCAAGCCCTGCTGCAGGGGAGCATCCTGGCCTCACCCTTACCGTCTCCTGCCTGTGTCTGTCCCCAGGGTTCTCTTGCCTCCCTGTGCAGACCTGGGACTTCTGGGGAGCAGGGGTGTCTGACGAAGCCTGGCCTCGCACCCCATGCCCACTCGACTTCTCCCCGTTGGAGAGGGGCCACATCTCCCTGCTCCCTGCATGTTTTTGACCGCAGATTTTTTTTTTTTTTTTGGTCTTTTTGAGACAGGGTCTCACTATGCCGTTCAGGCTGGCCTTGGGCTCACTTTGTAGCCCAGGCTGGTCTTGAACTCACAATGATCCTCCTGCCTCAGCCTGGGATTACAGAGCTCCAGATCATTTTAAGTCAGTTTGGGTGCTCTACTACTAAGCTACATCCTAGCCCTTTTTATTGTTTCTTTTGAGACAGGGTCTCCATACGTTGCCCAGGCTGGCTTTAAACTTGTAATCCTCCTGCCTCAGCCTCCTGAGTAGCTGGGATTACAGACCCACACCACTATGCCTGGCTGGGAACCTTGTTTTTAAGCCCATCCAGTTGTTGTCTGATCCTGAACAGAAACCTTAGGAGTGTGGGGAAGGCTGAACCCCAAGTGGGCTGGACAGGGGCAGGGAGCACAGGCACTGGGCACAGCTCTGGGGCCAAAGGCCAGGCCAGCCTCCCTCAGCCCCTCCACACATCTTACTGCCCCCACCACCCTGCTACGTGGCTGTTGCCCTTACCTCCTCGCAGGACTGGAAAGACCACCAGCATGTATGTGGCCAGTCGGCAGCTGTCACTGTCCAGGCCGACGAGGTCCACGTCACTGACAGTGTGATTGAGAAGGTCACCGTGTGAGCCAGGCATTTCTCTGCCTCCCACGAGGCCAGAGACCCTGTGGACTACGACGTGGAGGAGACAAGGAGCAGGAAGCAGCTGGTGGGACAGGTTCCTGCGAACTCCAAGCCAGCGGCGCCTTGCACAGGAACTCCACCCGGAGTGCCTGGAAGGGCTGGGGGCAGGTGACAGGCCAGCTCCCCACCCTACGGTGCTCTCACCTGGATCATGGGCGTGCGGTCACCCACGGTGTCCCTGCGCTCCAACACGTGTGCACACGTGTTGTGTCTGTCAATAAAGTTGTAAATAAAGTCCCCACCCCACCAGCACCTGAGTCAGGCTCAGACAGCCAGAGGGGCTCCTTCCCGTTTGTCCTCATGGTGCTGGTGGCATGAATCCCTGTCCACCTTGGCAGGGCTGGACCTCAGTGTTTCTCTTGCTGACCCTGAGCAGGGCCTCCTAGGGAGCGTCATGCTGTTGGCCTTGGCCAGTCGTGGCTAGAGAAGGAATCCCAGTCCTTCCAGGGAGGAGGGTACATGGGAAGGTGACCTCAGGATGAGCCAGCAGCACGGCCTCTGCCCAGGGGCTCCTGGTGGCCATGCCCAGGGCCACAGAACCCTGGTCATCTTTGTGCTGTCCTCAGGAGCAGCGCCTTGGGCCTGGTCATATTTGGGGAGGTCCTTGCCCCAGCATGTGTGGGCATCTGTGACCTCTGCTGACATCAGTGCTGCCATTTTTTGGAAGCTTCCCCACCTTTCCAGCCACACCCTCCTGATGCCACTGGAGTGCTCCATCTCCTGGATTCACTCAAGGGGCACGAGAGGAGACAGCTGGCTGGGAACAGTGCCCACTCCCATGCCCAAGGCTCCTCTGAGCCCCTAGGCTAACCATACAGCAGTGCCCAGGGCAGGGTGTCCAAGATCCCCTCGGAGGGTGTGAGCCTCCGAGGGAACAGGTTGGGGGCATCTGTGCTCTGAGGACCAGCCTGAGGTCTTCACACCTGGATGACCTTTGGGCTGAGTCTGGCCTCTCAAGCTGGCCTCTCGCTGGGCTGGGCAGGCTGATCCCCAGCCCTCTGTTCCCACATACAGAGGCCGCTGGCACCTGCAGGGGATGGGCCTGGCTATACGGTTTGCAGCAAAGGGTGGCAGGAAGCCACTGGGTGGGCCAAGGGCTGCCCAGATCACTCCTGAACAGTAGGTGGCCTGCAGGGAGTTGCCTAGGGCCTCATGTCAGACCATCTGGACAGACACCACTAGCCCCCTGCGGCTGGACATTTCCTGGGTTTGGGGAGCATCTGCCCATCCCCTTTTCTTTAAAATGAAACCTGCAGCCTCACGCTGGCGGTTTCTCCTCAAGATTTGTTGTCTGAGGGTCCTGGCTGTTGGCCCTGGGGTGCAGCAGCTTCCAGTGGCTGATTCTGTCTACAGAGCTGCTTGGCAGGGCCAACTTGGCTGGCACACTTAGCCTCAGGTCCTGGGAACAGCTCGAGGGAGCCCCAATCCCCACAGTGTCACCCCTTTGCCACAAACCAGTGACCCAGTTCTCCCCTGATGTGTGAAGTGGCCGTTACTGGGAGGAAGCTGGGGGCTTCCTGGGTGCCCCTGAGGCCATAATCCGTGCCTCTACTGCACAGGGAACTTCTGATGCCCCCTCAGGTCATAGACCTCGAATCCCCTAATTTCTCAGTAGCCAACAGGGGACTTGGTGCCTCGTGCTCAGCCACCATAGTCACCTAATTGGGGGCGGTGTGTGGTGGCAGGGGCCCAAGGCAGCTAGCTGCACAGGGCAATAGGGTTCCTCTGCCCAGCCTCTCCCTGCAGGAGTGACCCCAAAGGCCCTCCAGATCCCCTCTTCCTCCTGGAAGGGCAAGGCCGTGGCGATCGGGTGGCTGGTGCGGAGCCCCCTCACCACCCCACTGCCCACCACCCGCAACAGCACCATGCGTCAGCGAGGAGTCAGTTTACTCAGGCAGGTTTGTCCCCTGCGGGCGGACGCTCGCTCAGCAGCCCAGGTGCAGAGCCTTTCGGAAGACGGCCCGGAACTCGGCATTGAAAACGGTGTAGATGACGGGGTTGAGAGCGCTATTGACATAGCCCAGCCAGGTGACGGCGCTGACCAGGCACGGGGACACGGAGCAGGCGGGACACAGCGCGCGCGTGATGTGCACCACGAAGAAGGGTGTCCAGCACACCAGGAAGGCCCCTGGGGATGGGCGCCATGAGCAGCTCTGCGGCGCGCGTCAGGGGTCCCCTTCTCCCTCCCCCCTCCACTCCCCCCGCTCGGGAACCCACCGACCACCACCGGCAGGACCCTCATGGCCTTGCGCTCCCGGCTGGTGATCTTGGCGCGCCGCCTCCTGCGGGCGTGGGGCTGGAGCGCCGAGTCGGGGATGGCGCCTGGGGCGACACATTCTTTGCCGCAAGAGCCCTGGAGGCGGTCCAGCGCGGGGTCCCCACAGTCCAGCGCGCAGGGGAGCCCGGATGCGGGGTCTGCAGGGTCCAAGGCGTAGGGGAGGTCCGGCGCGGGGTCCGCAAGGTCCAGGGTGCAGGGGTCCCCGGGGAGCCCGGGCGTCGGGGGCGGGCCCGGGCCGCTGGGCCGGCGAGGCGCTTGTGCATGCAGCTTGACGCGCCGGGCAGCCCCCCAGCGACGCAGGCCACGGAAGGTGGCCCAGTAGAGCAGCAGCATAAGCGGGCAGGGCAGGAAGAAGGAGCACACGGACGAGTAGACCACGTAGTCGCGGTCCTCCAGGCGGCACACGGTCGGGTCGCGCCCGCGCACGTCGTTGAAGCCGAACAGCACCGGCGCCGCCACCGCGGCGGACAGCAGCCACGTGGCGCCGATGAGCAGCAGCTGACGCCGGCCCTGCCTGCCGTAGCTCAGCGGCACCGTCACGGCTACAAACCTGCGGGGCGCGGCGGGGGCGCGGTGAGGGCGTGGGGCAGGGGGAGGGAAGAGCGGCGGGGCACAGGGGGCACGGGCAGGTGCGCCCACCTGTCCACGCTGATGGCGCACAGGTTGAAGATGGAGGCGGTGCAGAGCATGACGTCCATGGCCATGAGCGCGTCGCAGAGGCGGGGGCTCAGGAGCCACTCTCCGCCGTGGACCTGGGCAGCCACGAGGGCGCAGCAAGAGACACAAGACCTGACGTTGCCAGCCACAGCCACTGCCGCGACTTCCTACCCGCACTGTTTTGGGGACCAGGGGCTGAAGATCACAGGGAAGGGCCTCGTAGGAATCTGAGGTGCCTGGGGGCACCCACTGGGCCTCCCTACCCAGATCTCCTTGTGTTAGGACCGCGAAGCCTGGGGGAGCTGCTGGGGGTCTGATGTCATCGCGGGAGAGCAGCCCCAGCCATGGCTGGACAGAAAGGTGCCCCCGAATCAGCCTCTCAGACTGAACTGCCTGTTTCAGAACGTGGGACAAGTTACTTCACTTTTCCCTCCTCAGAGATGAGGGTGGCGACAATATCCATCTCACAATTGTCCTGAGGACGAATGAGTGTAGAAATTACCACGACCTCGGCACAGCGCCCAGGCCGGGATCATGCATGCAGCATCTTCCCCCAAGGGCAAACAGGCAGCCAGCGCCCCTCTAAATCCCGCTGACGGGGACGATTAGGCGCTTAAGAATCATCATGGTGACGTCCATGCACAGCTCATGGGCAGCCGAGGTCAAGCGTGCCCTTGCTGCAGGCCTCGCCTCAGCGTATGAACTCAAGTGTCCACCTGGAAGCCGGCCTCCCCTCCCCCACGGCGCAGGACACCGCGTCCCAGCCCGGCGCTTAAGCGGCTTTGCTCGGGTCAAACCTCGGCGCAGAGGCGTGGGCGCCACGGTGGACACACTGGAGAAAGGCCCGGACTGCTCGGCTCCCTGCACCCGCACTGCCCGCAGCTCCCTGCGCCGGGGCTGTGGAGTGTGCGGGGTCGGTCGGCGACCGCGTGAGAGGTCGTGCGGGGCCGTGGCGCATTCCGTGGTGTGCGCGCCCTGGGGTAGTGGGGACGCCCGAACCTCCGTCTGCCGTCTGCCGGTCGGTCTAGCTGATGAGGGGCGGCACTGGGCGGGCTGAGTCGCCTGTTTCTGGAGTCCCTGGCTCAGGGAACAGAGGCCTCCTTTTGGGTAGCAGACGCCAAGACGGGACAGAGGGACAACAAAACGCTCGGAGGGACGCGGAGATTAGGCGCCTGCCACTACCCGGGCTGCAGCGCCTGAGGCCACGCGCTGGGTCCCGGCGAGGACGGGGGGCACCGGGTCGGGTGGGAGGGCAGGGGCCGCAGGAGCAGGGCGGGCGCCCGCTCACCTCGGAGTAGACGAAGAGCGGCAGCACGAGCAGCGCGAGGAGCAGGTCGGCTGCGGCCAGGCTCAGGATGAAGTAGTTGGTGGGCGTCTGCAGGGCGCGCTCCGAGGCCACGCTCAGGCACACGAGCGAGTTCCCCGCCAGCACCGCTCCGATGAGTAGCGCGCCGCCCGCCAGCGCCGCCGCGCCCGCGGCCCCCGCGCCAGCCGCGCGCCCCGCTAGCAGCCCGCCGCCGTCCGCCGCGCTGCGGTTCCCCATGGTGCGCGGCCCACGCACCCGCGTGGGCGCCTCGTTCCGCGGACCGGCGCAGCTGGCCTCCCGCAGCCCCGCCCACCTCCCGGCCCCGCCCACGACGCAGTCCCGCCCCTACGGGCTGGGCCGGGTCTCACAGTTTGCACCCCGGGGCGTTTGCGATCGCCGCCCCGCAAGCCCAGCTTCGCGGGTGTGGGGCTTCGGGGGCGGGGACGTGCGGTCTGCACCACGTGGGACCCGGACAGGGCGGGCACCTGGAAGCGCCTGGGGGCGGGCGCCCCGCTCCCTTTTCCCCGCAGGCGCGGCCACACCCTCGGGCGCCCCCTCTGACTCCCGGCTCCCGGCAGTCCGCCCGCCTCCATTCCCACAGGGCCCCTCGACCGCGCCCGGGCCACGGCGGGCGGCCCGCTCTCACCTGGGGTCCTTGCCGGTGAGGCGATGAGAACCTGGGGTCCTGAGCTTCACCGCAGGCCCCATCTGGGCGCCCCCTTCTTGCTGCGTGGGCTCCGCTGGCTGAGAATGCGCCAGAGACTCACGGGACACGGCGGGAAGTGGCCGAGAGAGCCACGACGCCCTGCAGATTCCAAGAGTCAGAAGCAGGAAGCGCAAGGACAGTGTGAGAGGAGTGTCTTCCCGGCTTGGCAAGCCCGGGGTGACATAGTCCAGAGTTGCTCTCTGCAGCTGTCACTGCAGGCTGCTGCAAGGGGGCAGCCCGCGCTGCGCTGACTCCACGCTGTCACCAGCCCTCACCGTCCTCTCCACCATCCGAGAAGCGCAGGGTGCTCCAGACCCAAGCCGGCAGCCGAGGGAGGGCCGTTCCAGGAATCCAGGGTCCTGATTTCAAAGAGTCAAGGGACAGGCTGGGGCTGGCAGATCCTGTTGAAGAGGTGGGCGTGGTGGCTCACGCCAGTAATCTCAGCACTTGGGAGGCTGAGGCAGGAGGATCACTGTGAGTTCGAGGCCTGCCTGGGCTACATAGTGAGTTCTAGGCCAGCCTGAACAGCATAGCAAAACCCTGTCTCAAAAGCAACAACAACAACAACAACAACAACAACAACAACAACAACAAGCAGAAATATCAAGGACTCCAAGAAAACAGACTTGTAATAGCCCATGTCCCAGGGTGTGTGGGAGACAGGTGCAGGAATCCAGGTGGGCCACATCCCAGACCTCAGTCTTTCCCTGGTGGATCCTCAGGGACCCGCTGTCTCTGCTCCCTGCCATGCTTGAGCAAGAGTGTTCACAGCATAAGTGACTGCACCAGAGGACACCTTCGGGACCGAAGTGCAGCACGGGTGGCTGTGGGGCCTGGGGTGGCCCTGAGAGACTCCAGCCTGATGTGCTCTGAGCTCATTCCTTCCCCAGGTGTGTGCCAGTGTCACGACATTGAGAGGGGACGGTGTGGTGGAGCCTCTTGAACCTGAGGGTGGCCGAGTGCCGCCTCCCTCTCCTTGCCAGTTCTGTCCACGCTGATCCCCTGGAGGCTCCTAGCACAGCGTGGGGTTTCTGTTTCTACCCGGTTTTGCTTCCTGTTTCTCAGAGATTTGCTGTGAGGTGTCTACACATGCAAGACCTGCTCCAGATGAATCCATTTTAAATGTACAATTTAAACTTGTAAAGAAAAGTTATGGGCCAGCACTCGGGAGGCTGAGACAGGAGGATCATTGAGTTCGAGACCAGCCTGGGCTACAAAGTGAGCTCAAGGCTAGCCTGAACGGCATAGTGAGACTCTGTCTCAAAAAAACCAAGGGCTGGCGATCTAGCTCAGTGGCCTAAACACCTGCCTGGCAAGTGAGAGGTCATGAGTTCAATCCCCTGTGCTGCGCAAAAAAAAAAAAAAAAAAAAGTTATGGAGAAAAAAGAAGAGAAAATTCTCGTGACCTGGGATTAGGCAGGATTTTAGACTCAACACTGACAGCATGACCCATAAGTGATAAACTGGAGTCAGTCAGAATTATAACTTCCACAAATCATGTCTAGCAAATATCGTGTACATATATAATGAAATCAACCCATGGTCTTTACAAAATGTATAAAGAACCTCCAAACTCAAGAATAATGAGCTTAGGAAGGAGGACACCAGAGTGATGACTGTTCCAAACCTAGATACAGAGTTTGTCCACAGACTGGTAGCAAACAGACTCCAGCAGCAGTTTGAAAGGATTATAAGCCATGACCCAGGAACGCCAGGTCAGGGTGCCAGATGGGAATCCCTGGATGTGATAGCCACGCTAATGGATGAGGAGAAAATCCCACATGATCATCCCAGTCAATGCAACAAAAGCATTTCACGGACTCGAATATGTGTGTAATGAGGGGCAGCTTGGCTGCAGAGCTCTTGGCTGCCATGCACAAGGCCCTGGGCTCCGTCCCCGGCACTCAAACCAGCTGCATGCTAGGAACCAGAAGAAAAGCCTATGATGACCCTCACCACCACACTCACCCACGGGAGAAGGATGAGAGGGCTCCTGTGTGTGGCTGCTGTCTGTGGAAGTTCTCCAAAAGAAACAGCTGCGGGAAACAAGTAAGAGATGCTCAGTATTGGAGAAGAAAAAGTTCTGTGTTTCTGTGCTGATGACACGATCTTATGTGTAGAAAATCCCAAGAAAGCCCGTGTTGAAACTAAAAAACAAGCTCAGAGGCTGGGGTGGGGGGTGGGAGTGCACACCTGTAATCCCAGCACTTGAGAGACTGAGGCAGGAGGATCCTTGTGAGTTTGAGACCAGACTGGGCTACAAAGTGAGCTCAAGGCCAGCCTGAAGGGCGTAGCGAGACCCTGCCTCAAAAGGACAAGGGCCGGGGATTTAGCTCAGTGGCGGGAAAGCTGATCCTAGAATTCATGTGGAATTGTAAGAAACCTCAGATAACCAAAAGAGTTCTGAAAAAGAAAACCAACAGTCCTCGAAGTTTCAAAATGTTAAAGTTTCAAAAATCTTTGGGAATCAAAAGTGTGATATTGTAGAAGGCTAGGTGTGCAGCTGTGTGGAATAGAGCTGAGGGTCTTGGTGTAACCCCTAAGTCACAGCTGACCTTGCCACAAGGCTGATTTGAGAGATGCCTCAGTGTGGGGTGTGTCGGGGGGCCATGTGGGTGTGGCTTTGGGGACAGTATCTGGTTCCTGAGCCCTTTTTCTCTGAGTCTTACCCTGTTTCTGCCTCTGCCTTGTTACCACCTGGGCATAGACCTGCACCTCTGAAGCCGTGAGCCAAAGGGACCCCTTCCTGCTGTCAAGTGGGTAAATCAGGCATTTGGTTCCAGCAATGAAAAGCTGATGAATGCAGGTGCCCAACCATGCTTGGGAAGAACATCTTCAACACATGGTGCTGGAACAGCCGGCGACCCACAAGAAAAGGGTGGAGCCGGACCCTACCTCACACCATGGAGAAAAATTGATATAATCCCAGTACTTGTCGAGGGCGAGGCAGGAGGTTCACAAGTCCAAGCTCAGCCTGAGAAACTTAGTGGTTTAGTGATAGCTTGTCTCAGAATAAGGCTGGGGATGGAGCTTGGTGCAAAGGCCCCAGGTTCATTTCCCTGTAGTGAAAAAAAAATAACTTATAGTGCACCAAAAATATAAATATAAGATCTAAAACATTAAACCCTTAGCTAAGAATACAAGGCAAATCTTCATGACAGCTTCAGCATTGGTGTCTTAATTGTAACAAAGCACAAGAACAACAGCAATAACAGAAAAGTGGGGCTGCATGGAATTAGAGTCCCCTTGCCTCTCTCGGAAGCTGCTGTGATGGAGCCGGATGTGGGATGCAGCTTGTGGTTCCAGCTGCACAGGAAACTGAGGCAGGAGGACCACTGAGGCCACAAGTTTGAGGCCAGCCTGGGCAATAGAATGAGGCCCTATCTTTAAAAAATTATACTACCAAGAGAAAAAGGAAAACCCACAGAATAGGAGAAAGTATTTAAAAATCAGATACCTGAGAAAGGCGTAAAGCAGAACACATGAAGAACTCTTATAACTCCATTTAAAAGTAAGTGAAGGCTTAGACAGACCTTTCTTCAAAGATGATGTAGAAGTGGCCAGATGCAGTGGTGTACACCTGTAATCCCAGCACTGGGGAGGCTGAGGCAGGAGGATCACTGAGTTTGAGGCCAGCCAGGGCTACATAGTGAGTTCAAGCCCAGCCTGAGCTGCATAGTGAGACCCTGTCTCAAAAACTAAAAAAGAAAAGATTGCACTTTTTTTTTTTTGATACCAGGGATTGAACAAGATCCTTACAGAGACTGTGAAGTCATAAAAAAGAGCAGCATTCAGGCACAGGCTGCAACCTGGGAACCACCATGCCTGGGTTTGTCTATTAATGTTTTAAATAAAATATAATTGAACACTGGCAAGGGAATGTGAGGATTAAAGAGAGTTTCTACTTTTTTTTCTACTTTCAACTTAATTTCTCTGTAAACTCAACTATTCTAAAACATGTTTTGCAATTATTTTTAACTATTATTATTATTATTATTATTATTATTATTATTGGTTTTTTGCAGCACCAGGGATCAAACTCACAACCTTGTGCTTGCCAGGCAGGCACTTAGGACACTGAGCTAAATTCCTGGCCCCTGTCTTTTTGAGACAGGGTCTCACTCTGCTGTTCAGGCTGCCTTCGAGCTCACTTTATAGCCCAGGCTGGTCTCGAACTCGAAACGATCTTCCTGTCTCAGCCTCCTGAGTGCTGGGATTACAGGCGGGCACCACCAGGCCCAGCAATTTTTTTTTTTTTGAGACAGGGTGCTCACTGTGTAGTTCAGGCTGGCTTTGAAGTCGCTATGTAGTCCAGCCTAACTTCAAACTTTGGGCAGTCTTCCTGCCTGATTACAGACCTGCACCACCACACCTGGCTCTCACAGTTGTTTTTAAAATGCCACCTGAGGTTTAGTGGGAGACTGGTCTGTGACAGTCAGCTGGGCCTCGTGAGAACAGGCTTTGAAGCCACTTTCATGAATCCTGCGAAGTCTTTCTCCCTCCACTGCTCTGACGCTGGGCTGGCCTCCCCAGGGCTGCCAGGTCTGGACGGCTCTGGTCCTGGCCAGAGTCTGGTGGGTCTCTGGGCTGCCCCGCTCCCTGCGGTTCCAATCCCCTTTTCCGGTGCTGCCACATCCCCTCGGCCTGCCTAAGCACCTGAGCACCAGATGGTGGCCGCACCCTGGGGCCCTGCACACCCGGCCATGGTGCTGTCCCCACATAGCAGAGGGACAGGAGGCAGCCGTGACAGCTGGGGGGGGCGGCCCTGACCTTCCCTCTAGGTCGATGCATCCGGACTACATGGCGCCAGGGCCCCTATAAAATGAGGCACTGATTTGGGGCCCAGTGCCTGGCACTGCACCCACCATGACTCCTTGCCTGCCGCCACTACTGCTGCTGCTGCTGCTGCTGCTGCTCAGGGGCCCAGCTGCACATCCCATGCCGCCCAGGTGAGCCACAAGGCCCAGGGGAGCACCCTCTTCCCCCGCCGACCTGACCCAGGGCTGCCCATCCTCAGGACCGCGCGACACTCAGACGGGACGTTCACCAGTGAGCTCAGCCGTCTACGGGACAGCGCCCGGCTGCAGCGCCTCCTGCAGGGCCTGGTGGGCAAGCGCAGGTGAGCGGCCAGGGGAGCGACGGGAGGACGGGCAGGTGGGGACAGGGACAGGTGCCTGATTCTGATTTTGGGGGACAGCGAGCAAGACATAGGGAACAGCACCACCGGGTCCAAGCCCGTGGACCGCCCGCTGTGCCTGCTGTGGCTGGACACACGCACCCTGCGGGTCTGGTGAGCGCCCTCACTCCACCCCGAGGGCAGTGGGCTGGGTGCCAGTCCC
This sequence comes from Cuniculus paca, assembly GCA_004365215.1. Classification (NCBI taxonomy): domain Eukaryota; kingdom Metazoa; phylum Chordata; class Mammalia; order Rodentia; family Cuniculidae; genus Cuniculus; species Cuniculus paca. The sequence continues at coordinate 21,682 of RJWT010011999.1, forward strand.
AGTCCCTAAAGTGCTGTCTCTGCAGGATGCCCCTGGGGCGCCCCTTGGGCCGTGCCCCATCTCCCTGGCTGCCTCCTGGGCCCAGGCCCGGGACTGAAATTTCAGAGCTGGCAGGAGCTGAGCAGCACCCTGATGAAGAAGAGGAGGAGTCCAGCAGCTGGCTGGGACTGGGGCCGGGGGCCAGGGCCGGCTGTGTTTGACAACAATAAAGGAAGAAGTTCCCAGGGCTCCCAGCCCACAGCTGCATCTCTGCTTGGTGGGCATCAGGTGGGGGGCTGTCCCCCCATTCAACATCTGCCCTTGAACCCTGGGCCATTGGGCATCTTGCCCTCATCTCTGTCCACCAGCTCCACACCCAGTGCCCGTCCCTTCCCAAATGGGGCTGTGGTCCCTGGTTGCATGGCTGGGTACACACAGGGTGCAGGCTCACCCAGGTCACTAGGAGCCCCAAGTGCAAGGACCCAAAGGACACCTTTCTACACGGGTACACTGGCTGAGTGGCTCAGGGCATGGGGATGATGCTGTCACCATGGCAGGCAGCTGTGCACTGGGGGCGGCGAGGAGCCCTGTGGGTGTTGAGTGCTGCACAGACATCGGGGGGCCAGAACCCCCACCTCCCTCCTGATACCAGCTCAGGAAGAGGAAGAGGGGGAAGGAAGAGGCGGATGGGAGGCTGAGAGCACCACCAGAACCCCAGGAGCACCCAGGTGCCCCAAAGCCCTTCCCTCTCTCCACTGTGGCCCTGTCCCACACACCCTGAGTTTTCTGACAGGCAGAGGGCGCCCTAGGACACCAGAGCCTATCCCTCAGCCTGGACAGGGAGGGACCTAAAACAGACACTGGGATGTGCACCCTGAGAGGAGGCCTTGGGGACCTGGCCCAGGGCACACTGAGGACAGCAGTGAGCAGGTAGCAGTGGGGAGGGGAATGAACCTAAAGCCAAGGACTGACCCCTCATCCCCAGACCTGCCTCCTTCCACAGCCATGGAGCGCTGTCCCCAGGTCCCAGCCCTGTCCCCCAACCCTGTCTCTAGGTCCCAGCCCTGTCCCCAGCCCTGTCCGTCAGCCCTGTCCCCAGGTCCCAGCCCTGTCCTCCAGCCCTGTCCCCAGGTCCCA
>RJWT010012000.1:0-22790 GCA_004365215.1 Cuniculus paca
GTTTTAATTTTGCTCTTTATGGAGTTGTCTGTTTTGTTTTGCTCTTAGGAAAATCTCTTACTTTTGTCACAGCATTTCCTTGTGAAGTATGTCCCCTTGAGATTTCAATGGAAATCTCTGACATTTCAAATACCAAGGCTTTCTAACTTGTTGGAACTCAACTGCCTCTCCCAAATGGTACACAGCAGCTAAAAATATCCCCCAAACTTTTCAAGCATCCAGGTATTACTTTCCGCTGAGCTTCTTGTAGTACTTCTCATACATACACATACAGATATCTGCTAAGGATCAGAGAAAAGTTTATGTGCAGATTTGGGGCTTCCCACCTCTGTAGCACTTCCCTTTCCAAGATTTTCCTTATTAATTTTAAGCCTTGATGACATTCCTGAATTTTCTGCTTTAACATCTCAACTCAGAAAGACTGCATCTTTCTGCTTGAGTTTTACATGGCTCAGTGGAGAGTGGCATATGCAAACATGGGCTAACCTTTCTCAGTCTTTCAAGGTTTGAAATCTTTTCAGTTTTTGCCTGAGTTTGATCACTCAGTATGGCCTTTATGTTATTGTTGTTTTTAAAGTAATTTGCTCAGGGTTTTTGTTTATTCACTGTGAAAGTATCAGCCCTATTCAAAATACTACTACTATTGAAACCATAATTTCCAGTGGGTCACTTTAAAATATTTAATACCTACTTTATTATGTCCCATGGAATCAGTGCTCTGTGTTATACAGTTTTTGCTGTTCCAGAACATATTAAAAAATGAGCTGTGCCCATAATTTTTCGGACACAGACAACTAGATTTATATAGTTCATAAAACACTTATTGAGACTCTGTCTTATAGATGACAATATGCAGGGCATTTGTGGAGGTAAAAAGAAATAAAAAGCATGAACTTCAATATAGTTGTTCATTAATTCACATAACTAATAATAATATTAGTTACAGGAAGGAAAATTGGCATCTGCTATAAAATTGAATGAAATTTAAAGAGTGATTCAGTAATTACTTAAATAACCAGATGATCATGTAAAAAGATTTTATAATATAGTAAAAGGGATTTTCTATAACTGTACAAAATTGGAAATGCTAACTTAGAGTGAAAATTGTAGTCAATTTTGTTGAAAAAATATATTGTAAATGAGACTATTGGTTAATTAAACAATGAGGGAGAAAAATGGAAAGGATCTTTGTGAGAGAGCAATATGTGAAAAGTCTCAAGGCATCAGAGAATAAGTGATATTTGAGAAATATTAAAAGTAGATGTATGAAAGGGAAAAACTTAATGGTGACAATCAGAATTCTAAGACATGTATGCTGCCATTGCCAATTACAGTCATGTATATAATATACACATATACACATATATGACTTTGCATGTGATGGACTTAAGATGACTTGAAGATATCATATTAAGGCATTATCTATGCAATTTAATATATAGCTTTTGAAGCTAGTAATTAGTGCTTTGACAATTCTCCTTCCCTATTTTTTGAGGCAGCTATCACATTGAGATAGTAACCTTAGAGCCTTGACCTTTCCTATTTTGGCCATTCCATTAAAAATGCAATTATTCAGTGTTTGTTGAGTACCACGTACATTCTGGGCATTATACTGTAGGGAGCTGTTGAAGCTATCTATATGCTGCAACCAGCACAGCTCTTGAGGTTCCTGGGGAGAAGGGACTATGAGAGGATGAAAAAATAAAGACAAGATGAAAACTGGGGTCAGTTGAAGCCCTCTTTCTCCAGATGGGAGGAAAGGAAAGGCACCCTTACCATACTGGCATTTATTTATACATTTAGTAACTTAATGTCCCATGGCACCCCATTGCCTAGTAATCAGCATATATGGCAACCTAAGGTCCTCATTTTGGGGTCAGGAGTCACTTGTTTCTGCAGCTCACTGCTGGCGGTTTTTGTTCTCAGACCAACTGGCCGGGTCCTGCAAATGTGGTCCATTTCCAGCTACAGTGGCTCCCTACATCATACTAGTGTTGAAGACACAGCTTTGGACCAGAAAGACAACATTATTGCACTCAAAAACCTTACATTACAGCTGGAGGAGACAGGCAATAAATATTTAAACAAATAAATAAATGATGAAATTTCAGGCACCATTGATATATCAGATACTAGGAGGATGTTGAGTAACAGGAATTCATATTAATTACTGATGAGCATAAAAGCTTGTACAGCAACTTTGGAAGACACCAAAGAAGTCTCTTAGGCAACTAAATATAATCTTAGCATTTGGTTCATCAATCATGCTTCTTGGTGCTTATCCAAAGAAGATGAAAAATATATTACTCCCATGAACTTTTACAAATGGATGTTTAGACCAGCTGTATACATGATTGCTAAAACTTGGAAGCAAACAAGGTGTTTTTATGGATAAGCTAGTACATACAGACAATGGAATATTACTCAGCACTAAAAAGAAATGAATTATCAAGAAATGAAAAGAAATTGAGAAAATGAACTATGAAGAAAAGAAGAAATTGAGAAAATGAACTATCAAGAAATGAAATATATAGTATTAAGTGAAAAAAGTTGACTTGCAAAACCTGCTCTGTATACATTCCATCACATGACATTCTGAAAAAGGAATAATTATGGGGACAGTGAAAATTTCAGTGGTTTCCACACTAGGGATTGAGGGGGAGAAAGAGTTGAACAAGTGGCCCAAATGTGACTACTATGTATGAGACTATGAACATAAATACATGTCATTATACATTTGTTCAAATGCTTAGAAGGTGTATCACAGTGTAAACTATGGGTTGTAGATGATTATGCCTCAATGTAGTTTTGTCACTTGTTACAAATGTATTTCAGGCTGGCCCCAAACTTGCTTCAGTCCTAACTTCAATCTCCTAAATGCTGGGATTACAAACACGCAATAGCCACCACTGCCTGGTTATAAAGTGACTCCTTTCTTAAGCTTTTTGATTCTGCAACTACACACTAACCTGCTAAATCAGAAAACTATTTCAGCAGAGCAAAGAATATGAGGAGGATTATTCTTTTTTATTTCTTTGAGAAGTAAAATGAAGCTTCTATGAGTATTTCTTAACCTGTGTCATCTGCAGGTCTTCATTTGCTGAGGAGACAGGAGGCAGGGTCGGTAACTCTAAACATGATGTGTTACTGTGGTGCACAGAGCATATACTTTGGTTTATTAGAACATAGATAATGTCAATAGGAATAATCAAGGCATATCAGCAATCTAAGAACTACATGAACATAAGATGAAGAAACAAATTATAATGGAATATTGCATACCTATTCATACCTATTACATTACTTGATGTGATTTAAAGGGAGAGTCCTACCTTTCGATGTCAAATCCTCTCCACAATTAGTGGTAACTGTTGAATTTCCCTTTTTCCTTCTGGACTGCTATTAGTTTATTTGGGGGAGGGATGTTGAAAAATTGTGCTTGTCAGCCAAGTCATAGTTCAAATTCCTTTTATTTCCTTCCTCCACTAGTATGCCTCCAAATGTCAGAAACTTCTGTGGGAAAGAGTCAGCCCTATTCAAAAGGCATAAACATGCATGCAAATTAGAGTTACAGATGTGAATGCAGAGCTATTAGTGTCCCGTGGGGACTACTCAAGTTGTTTAATGCCCATGTTAATCCTTGGAAACAGGAATTAACACTGTCAGGATTTGTGGATGAAGATATCAGGAAACTGTCTATTACCTGTGAAACATACGTCCTCCTCAGATTTCACAAAATCCTTTGATCCCTATCCTGCTCCAATATACTTACTTAAGCTAATTTAGTAAATTCTGCATAGGTAGATAGGAGAGGTAAAATGAATATATAGATATTTTTGGAAGTAGACAATTGATAATTAGAAAAAAGGCCCCATTTATGACAGATGTCTGGAGAGACATTTTTATGCCCCTTATATTCATCTGAGAGCTCACCTATTTTCCACTTTGTCAGCACGATTTTTAATCTCTTATGTTTTCTGGAGACCTGAGACACCTAATAAAGTCACCTCTGCCCCACAGATTTTTATGGGTTCCAGAAAAGCAACCCTAGAAAGATTCTGAAAGACCATCTTGTTCCTACAATATTGTTTAGCCCAAATTCTGAAACATTAGATCAAGACTGTTTCTTCAATTCCTGGCAGAGGGAGGCTTATTCTTCACAGTCTGTAGTTAGTCTTCTTGTCCAGGTCAAAAAATCCCCCATGAAATGCTTTTACCCAGTGTCATTTGGCCCCCGGTTATTTTGATATTTTCTTACTGCTGTATCATGAACCCAAGTACAATACTCACTCTTTGTGGCAGGTTCTTAGATAAAAATTAGTTTAAACTTCTTTCAGGGGTTTCTTTTTAAACACTCACATATAAATGAACAGACAGGTGACGTCTTGTATAAATCACTGTTCTTTAAAAATTAAGTTTATTTTTTAAAATTTTATTTTAATTGATAAATATAATTAATATATTATGTATCTATGGGATATCATGTAATTATGTTGTGGGATCATTAAAGATAGTGTACAAATCCTTTGCTTCATACTCTTATATTTTGTAGTGAAAACATTTAAAAGCTACTCTTAATAATTTTAAAATATACAATGCACTACTATTTATTATAACCAATGTTCTGTGTGACTGATCATACAACTCATTCCTCCTGTCTAACTGAGATGTCAAAACCTTTGGTCAATGTCTTCCCTTCCCATAAGCACCCTCTCTCCAGGTTCTAGTAAGTGCCATTCCGTTCTTCCGTGTGTGAGTTTGTGTAAGTAATTTTTTATGTGTAAAACCTTAAATCGGTTGTCTGTAGAAAGACAGCAACAATCAGTCAATAACCATTTCAGATTCTACTTTTCTAAGAAACGATTTCATATTTCTTTCCCTACATTTATTTACCACAGCAGAGTGGTCATGATGTGCAAAGAATCAAAGAACAAGCACAGTAGATGTATATAAATACTACATAATTTTGGTGAAATTAAATGTTTGCACATACCATAAAACTCCAGTCTAGGGCAAATACCTGAAATGCTTAAATTTGTTTTCCAGGAACTGCTCCTGTTCCCTTTTCTGCTATCTTTGTATTACAGAAATGCCATTGAATCTGTTTTCATCTTACTCATTGGGAATTTAAAAACATTTATTGATTACTACTGGGTATATGACACTCTTTCAGAAACTAAGGACCTAGAAGTAGGTAAAACAAAGTTCTCCCTCTCAGGTAGCTTACATTCTAATGGGGGTGTGAGAAAGTACTGCAAGAAAGCAAAGCAGACAAATGTGATAATTATTTAAAGCTGTGCTAATTAGACAAATGCAGAATTATTTGATTTTATATTCTTCCATGGAGGACTTGTCAAGAGCCTGACAAATTACTTACTTGCTAAAAATTGGAATCCAGGACCAAGCATGTGGCACACACCTATAAACTCAGCACTGGGGAGATTGAGGCAGTTGGATCGATACAAGTTCAAGTTCAGTCTGGGCTATATAGTGAGTTCTATGGCAGTCTAAATACAGGGTAAGACCCTGTCTTAAAGCAAACAAACAAATGAAAAGTTAGAATCCAATAGTTGTACGGCAGCCTGTAGATACAAAAAAAAAAAATCGAATCCTTGCCATAATCCAGAATCTTAGAAGGACTGTGAAAAAAAGTATTTCAATTTGGATATTGACATAATACTTTTCTCTGCATTTATTTCTAGTCAAATGGTTTCCCTTCCAGTTTTGTTTACATTTGGTATTTGTATCATACTCTTATTTTTTATGGGTTCTGATAACTCATTGACTCAGAAGTAGCTCTTTTGAAGCAATAGTGACTTTTCCATTATTGGGTATCTGCTTCAAAGTCGTTTAATCTTCCAAGAACAGAATTTGTTGTGTGAAGTTTTATGCAGGCAAGACTAATTTATTTGTGAGTGTAGCAACAGCATACAATCAGCCAAACAAGATTGAGTTTTTTCCTCCAAATAATATTGTGCTGAAAGTTTAAATGTTTCTAGTTTATGTTTCATTAGAATTTGAATAGGTACAAAAATTATAGCTACAAAAATATTTTTGATAGTGAATTATTAGTTGGGAAGCAGAACCCTGTAAATACAACTTTTTTCAGAATACCAACACATTTAAATGTTCTACTCAAGGCAAATATTTGGAAGGCAACTTTGCTCAAGTGAAAGAATATAATTTGGATCATAACTATGGCACTATGCACAACAGAACTAATTGATTTGGAAAATATATTGTAGGTGTAAAGATACATGTACACTCAATTATCATAGTTATTAATAATTTTCTCTTTACTCTGCTTTAATAGTGCTACTCAAAACAGGTTATAAAAACATTAAAAGTCTAAGGAAAAAAATTTAAATGATCTCTGAGAGAATATTCTTTCTCCTAAAACTTGCACATTTACCTAAAAGAGACTAAGAGTTCTTCTTAAAAATGAGTAAAATGATTTGAGAAATTGCCTATTTTGGATGGCAGGTCCCTCAGTAGCTGTTACAGGGTCTTTGATTTTGCTGTGAATATAAATAAGATGTCACAGTAAGCCCACCACAACCAAGTTGAAAACCCGGAGCAACAGTTTTCTAATTTGTATGCTAATACATTTTGGGGGGGTGTTATGGTTGATACATTGTGTCAACTTGTGCAGTTTAGAAGTTTAACTGAGAGACTCAGCAGGGAGCCAGGGTTCTTACTTTGTAAATATCCTCATACTGTACAAAGGAGGGAAAGGACATTTTGTCAGTGTTAGACCCATCCTGAAGTGGGTAGTGGCCTGTGTACAATTTAAGGGTAAAGAAGAGTCTTGTATTTTGCTCTTTTTGCTTTGGCTGCTGCCTTAAAGTGTTACCCCAGTGCCATGTCACCCTGCCTTGGAGCCAGCTGATTATGGACTGAATCTCCAGAAACTGTAAGCTAAATAAACCTTTTCTTCCCTAATTTTGGGTGCCAAGTGTTTGTCTCAGCAGTATAAGAAAAGTAACCAAGACAGGGGGTGTTCAGTTATTCTGTTACCAAAATTTTCTGGAATTTTGATACATATACACCTTCTAAGTATTAACAATGGTAGCCAGTCATGGACTTAGTTAGTCAGATAATGTGTTCAATGTTCTTTCCTATGGTGGTTGTGTTGAAGCAGTCATGCTTGTTGAGGGAGCAGTCATGCAACATAAGTGAATTCTCAAATCTTAATACTTGGACTGTGGGAACTTTTCAAAGTATGTTTATTTGTTTGCTAAGTATTCACCACCAGAATAAACGTTTCTATATCTTAGTGTTTGGAAAGTATTTAGTAAGCCTAAATTCATCATGTGATTTATTAGTCTTGTTTGATCGTAGGTCTTTGACATAGAAGCCAGGTTTTTCTCATTTTCTGCTATAACCTATTATTCATTTATACAACCATTTGGAAAATATTTATTCAGTGCATCTAATATCCCAGGACTTTGGTCCATGCTCTAAAGGCACAAAATGACTAAAACAAGAATCTTACTTTCAGGAATTCTGGAGAAACAGATAAAAAAGTGATCATGGCAGGACTGAGTATGGCTGTGATAGAGGTACAAACATAATTTTGTGAAAGAAAGCACTTAATTTTGTCTAAAGAATGTAGTCAAGGCGTCTCACCCTTTTGAGCCGAAACCTGAGGCCTAGTGTGAGACCCCTAAGTATAATCAGATGCCATAGTTTCCCCTTTCTCTAACCCTTATGTTTCTTATGAAAGATTTTGAACACATTACCATTTAAACATACTGTCTTGACTAGTAGGTGGTTCAATTTGACTTTTATTCTTTGCTTCGTTTAGCATTAATTTAGGTCCCTAAGGTATGCACAGCAATACACTGGCCACTGATAACTGCTATGGAAACAGACATGGACCCTCCTCTTGTAGAATGCCCATTCTGGTGAGAAAGCCTTAAAAATGTCATAACTGGTGACTTACTGAATCATGATTGTGATGAGTGCTTTGCATGAGTGTTACAAGGTGCTCTGTGTCTATGTAACACTTTCAGAGAAATTCTTGGGGAAGCGGATTTCATCTGAAATGTGAGATGTGGCTTAGACTATTCCCAACAAAAATCAGGGAAGAAGGCGAGTGGGGAGGTTGCTTGTCAAGCAGGGGGACAATTTAAGTGAAAGCTCCAGAGATGGACTGAAGGCCAGAAGTATAAGTGAGAGCTCAGAGGTGAGGTGTGATTTTGGGAGAAGCTGCCGCAAGATGCATCCAGTGAGTGGTGAGGGCCCATTTCACATAAACGGAAAGAAGCTGGAAGTTTTAAGGAGCGTGGATCTTGGAGGACTTCAACCTGAATTTTAAAAATTGCTCTCTAGTTGTTGAGTGAAGATTTAATCAAAAGGGAAACTTCTCCGGGCCCTTTACACAATAGTTGCCCCTTAAATAATACTGAATATAAATGTATAGTTTTGATTAAGTATCCTCTAAAGGCCTGTGTGTTGAAGGTTTATATCCAGCTTGACATTTGGAAAGTGGTGGAGATTTTAAGACGTTGGTCTAGTGGAAGGTCCTCTGATAACTGGAGGTGTGGGAACTCTTCTCCTTCCTCCTTCTCAGCATTGTTTTTCTGCAAGGCGATGAACAGGTCTTCTTCTCCATAATGTACTGAACCTCCACAGGCCCAAAACAACAAGGTTCATCATTTATGGGCTGAAATTTTAAAAACTGCAAGCCCAAATAACCCTTTTCTTTTTGTAAGTTCATTTATTTCAGGTATTGGTTACAGCAATAGAAAGCTGAATAGCAGTGTAAGAGTAAATGATAAAGTCTCAAAAGACCAAATCTGTGTCTGACATCTAGCTCTTTCAGGCTGTTCTAAGAGAGATGGCATCAGCAGAAGATACCCATGGAGGCAGCCATCTCAGAAAGCATCATGGAAATCGTGTCATTTGTCCCTTGTTTTTACTATGCCACTCATTCTCTAGCCTTAATATTATCTGCTTTCATTTAGGCAGCACTTTGAACTGCTTTGCTAACAGAATAAACCAAAATACCTCTTTGTTTCTGCTTTTTCCCTTAAGTAATTAGAAATATATTTTCTCCACTGTATGTCCAGATCCAACACATTCTCTCCAACACGTTTTTTGGACAATGGATGTGTAATTGGGTACCATGGAGCTGAACACAGTAGTTTCTCCCTACTGCCCAGGGTTGCTTTCCCTCCAGCTGTTTCTGTTGCCAAATGAAATTTCAAACTTGAGCTAAGGTATATTTGAGGATGCAAATTTATTGCACAGGCACTAATTATGGGAGAAGGCCTTATCTAAACAAACAATTAGTCAGTCTCAACTTGATTACTGGAGAGGCCTAATTGGTATTCCCGATTCCAGCTTCTGCCTCCTCAGATGCATCCCACAAAGTAGACTGGTCTAACCATGGAAAAAAAAATTGTGCATGTAAGGGAATCAGTGTTTCCTTTTTATACCACTTTCCTTCTATTCATTTTTCATTTTCTATCAGGCAAAGTCCCTATAAGTTGCCTGCTGAGAAATTCAAACGGTCTTCAGTCATACACAGCATAGCACATTACCTACCTCCTTTCTTTTCCCCGAACATACTTTCCTGCTTCATTCTCTCAGTCTCCACATCTTAGCAAGGTTAAACAATATATGATTTCAAGCTAGGTGTTCAGGGCTGATTATAATTTCTAATGTCATTTTTTCAAAAACATTTGCATTTTTAAACATCAGCTTTTAGAATTTCAACACAATAGCCTCCTTGAATATTATGTCAATATCAACAGACAACTCAGAATAGAAGACCTTTCCATAATATTTTTCATATAAGAGCAATCTCTAATATTCAAGTAGTGTTCTAAAGTTTGCATTATTATCTTCTTAACAACCTTGTGTCTGGATAGATGAAAGGATTGCACTAAGATCATCTGCTTGATTTTGTCCATAGCAGTTGGACACCCATGTGACTGTTGATGGAAGTTAGAGTGCCATAAATGCCATGTATTAAGGATATCATATTTATTGAATTACATGCTATTTTTTAGAACAAAAAGGCACACAGAAAAACGTCAATATAATTGCATCATACAGCGAAATCATGACCTACAAGAGACATGGAGATATGCTAATCCAAACAATGAGATTGTGGTAATGATTCTATATGAAATTGAGTTATTGGCTTTCTGGAAGCCAAATAAAAATGGAAAATGTGATAAATCGCCTAGTTTGGTAGCCAGAAAGAATAGGTGTTAGAAGCATCAACATTTTTAATTTTCTTGGCACTAAATTTTCAGTCTTTCTCTCATAACATTTTATGGAGTGGGTACTGAAAGATGAAATGGACAATAGCTTCAGTGGCTATTTTTTATGGATGAAACCTTACTGGATTATAGATATCTGCAGTCTGGAACCCAGGTCAGAACATTTTAAAAATTGTTCCTATGGTATCTTGCTGTGGCTTGGACTCTCCTCGTTCTTGTATCTGTGGGAAACTGCACCTGTAGGTCTCTGCTGGCTGTATTCCTGTCTCCAATGTTCTTAAGCACTTTTGTACTTTCTTCCTTCTCCATTGATTGCTGTAACTCTGCTTAGCACCTTACAGATATCAGAACCAGCCTTTTCTTAATATTGCTTGTGGACTACTTGTGAGTTAGTACTGGTCTACCTTTGAATTCGAACAAAACCCAGGGAACTATTTTCCTCATTACTTGCACATCATCCTCTTGCTTTGCATCCTGGCCAATACTTTTCTGTTCTTGTAGCTTGCTTGCAGGAAAGAGATCAGTGTAGCTGGAGTTCTAGTGGCACAGTTCCTTCAGCCCTTCTGGTCCTCCTAGTGTCTTCCTAAGTCTCAGTCATCACCCACCTTGTAATGTCCCACTTTTTTCCCTCACATTTAACCATTCTTTTAGAAGTTATGTTTTCTTTTTTTCTAGCTCATGCCTTACAGTCAATCCAATATGCCTTTACAAAATTGAACCTTGCTGCAAACATGTTTAAAGTTTATTCCCATGAGGGTCTTTTGGGCTAAAGACAGGAAAGATAGGACTTAATAGCAGAGTGCTTTATTACTCGATATACCAGCATATTTGAGCCTCAGGTCTGACCCAGCTGGGATTCTTTTGTAAAATGAAGCAGAATTTGATTTCAAACTTCTATTTCTTGTAGCAACCTCTGATGAAAGTTTTAAAAGAGCAATTCGGGAAAGAATATTCCATAAGGTTAATGTAGTACAAGTACATAGTCTTTCAACTTTTTGACTTAATCTAAGGAATGGCTTTTCAGAAGTTAGAAGAGTGAATGGATAATTCCAAAACCATGCTTACTTTCATGAGACTGAAAAAATTGATCTTGCATCTTATTTCAACCATATGGTCATAACTGATGTTGTGACAACTGCAGAAGATCAAAGGAAACTTTTTGTTTTCTTGTCCAAATTCCTAGTGGTGATTTCCTTGAAACATTCAAAACAGCATCTTTCCTAATAGCCAGTCTCATTTCCTGCAGACTTATTCCTGACTGAGAATAGGAGAGATTTATAGGAGATGACTATGGTTCATTTTTAGTGGGCAGCTGTGATAGATTGAATGCCACTGGCTGCATTGCACTAGGTATTCCGACAAATCCTATTTCTGACAATACACCATCTAGAGTATTGATTACGCTAACCTTTTGTTGTAAATTTATGTCTGGAGTGAAGAATTGCAATGAGGTCCATTTGTCAAGCACAGGCTTAATCAAAGATTATAATTGGCATTAATGAGTCCTCAGTAAAAGTACACGACTGGAGTACCAGTTAAAGATTGATCCATGACAGTGAATCCATCAGTCATCACCATCTGGACTGGAGGCTGACAGCTGTGCAGGGAACTAGGAGAGTTGTTGTGTGTATACTTCCTTTTTTTATGGGCAGGCGCTCACAATTCTCATCATGAATCATGTTGGGACTGAGTAGATGACCTTTTTGGTAAGGCTTGGTACTATCACTTTTTAATCTTCACTTGTGGGAAACCCATCAAGAGATAATTTTTAAAAAAGCTTACAAAGAAGAAGCAGGAGGCCAGTTTAAGCCTAACTCCTGGACCATGTATTTGTTGATCGCAACTCTGCAGACATTTGCATATTTGGAAAGTGAAATAAAAAGCAGTCTTGATTTATGCATCCAAGGATCATGTCAGAAACATTGAAGTGGCCATTTCTTTGCTCATGGGATTCCATCTTTTGGGTATCATTAGAATCATAATTGCACTGCTTAGAGAAGTGATACTTTTCATTTTTAGTTTTCCTTTTCTCTCCCTTTATTCACATCCTCATCTATAAGGCTTAGAGTTAAGGGGAGCCAGTGACTATTTTCACATAAAGAAGACAAATCTTAATGTCTTTCTATGGCTTTCTTTTTTCCCCACATTAGTGAGACTTTTACATCTCTGTCAGAAATACCTTCCCTGCACTCTGTATTTTCCTTAGAAAGTCTACTTGTAACCTGCTTAAGACCTAAGAAAAAAAATATAATCTTAGAGCTCGCAATTTGTTACAAAGGCATCCTCCCAATGTCATGTAGACTGGCGTAGCCTGTTAGAGAAAGGGAGCTGCAGTACACCTATAGGGTAAAATTTTATTGTATTTGGCCTTATCTCTAGGGATGTTTTCTCCATGAACCTCTCCTATTTTATGCTGCATGTATGTTTCAATCTTTACATTCTTTTCATCTCATAAATAGTTTTCACTTTTAATATCAGCTATATTCTGAGAACCTGCCAAATGTTCTCTGATTGTTTTGAACCTCTACTTCAATATGCTTTCTTAACTTTGCTTTTTTGAATAATTATTGCTCTTACATAGTATAATTTACTTGGAAATGATTTCTTTGCCAAAGATACAGGTCATAAGACTGATGGAGATTGGTGCATTCTTAAATTCCAAACTTTTTCTTCTATGCTTTTGAGTGGAAAATTAGGGCTCTTACTGAGCAATTGTAAGGATACATGGAGAATCAGATATCCATGCCTTCACAAAAAAAGTTGATCCGAAAGTAGAACAGTGACTACTAAAAGCTAGGAAGGGTACAGGGGAGGAAGGAGAGAGGGAGTTGGATAATGAGTATCAAATTAGAGTTAGATGGTAAGAATAGGTTTTTAGCATTCTGCAGCACAGTAAGATGAATATAATTCACAACACCTTATATATTTTATGAAGATTAGAAGGAGCTGGGAGTCTCAAAACATAAAGAAATGATAAAGACATAGAAATACTGATTACCTTGATTTGATCAGTACACACTGTATACTTGTGTTGAAATATTACACAGTATTCTATTATTATATGCAATTACCTATTAACAAAACAAAAAAAAAGAAAGAAAGAAATACACGCCGTCATTGGTTTATGGGACCAACATCATTGGAAAAGGCCAAATTAGGAAAAAACCACCTCCTGACCATGCAGAACAGTAAGTTACTCCCCGGCACACAAAAAGTGTTACTTGTTTGAATACTCAATTAGAGTAGCTGTCATCAACTATGTTGATCTTGTAGTTTTAGTGTTACTAGTAATATCTGTAGTGCTAATAATAATTGCTACATTTATATGCCTGCTAGGTAGCATTGTGCTACATAAAGTACATACCACTTCATGTAACTTTTAAAACATTTCTGCAAGACAGATGGCACTATCTAGATTTCACAGATTCTGAGATGCTAATTTAGTTTCAATAAAACCATTAGAAAGTGTCAGAACTTGGGTTTGAACCAGTGATTGACTACTAGACTCCAAAGCCCATGCACTTTCCGCACTGCCTGTGGACTGCACTTCTTTTGCTGTCTCCTGCTAGTGCTGACATGGATGGTGGGATGTCTTAGTGAGTGAGCCCTTTGAAGCATAAAATAAGCATACAAGTGCTCTGTTGCTTCTGATTTCCCTTGGTTATCTATTGTTTCTGAAATCATTTTGTGTTCCAAATGTTTTGGCAGATAAAAAAAAAAACAAACAAAATTTGATTAGTTAATTAGACAGCCTTATCAGCAGGGTCACCTTTGAAAGGGAATCAAAAGAAAGGTCTTTCCTTCATTCTATGCACATATATTTATGAAACTGGATAAATGTTAAAAATACTTGTGAATGCATTTTAAAATCTTTAATAGTTACATTAAGCTAACTACCTACAAATTTACTGCACTATGTTTGTAGTTTGGCTCAAAATCTTTCCTATATATGTTGTGGTTAATCTAAGTCTATTTCCTCTCATGTATTCTTTTTTTTTGGTACTGAGGATCAAACTCAAGTCCTCGCACTTGTCAGGTTGCTGCTTGTGCTACTGAGCTAAATCCCCAGCCCCTCCCATGTATTCTTAAAAGTTTTTCTTGATTATATAGCAGAGTGGTTTTATAGGCATATGCCATCACACCCAGTTCAAAAGTTTCATTTTAGATAAGAGATTATTTTTCCTCTTTGGAAGTAGACTTCTACTAATGTTACAATGAGAATCAGTGGGAAAACGTGACCAACTTTTTACTGAAATTCATTTTCTATAGTTAATTTTACTGGAATGTTTTTCTATAAAGCTAAGGATGTTTAAAAAACCAATTAATAGTTTAGTTTTTCTTTTTGGAGAAATGTGTCACTAGATTTCATTGCCACAATATACAATACAAAGCCTTAACTAAGAAGCCCGTTTAAAAATATTACCAATTATTATAAATCATTAATACTAAACATTAATTTTAATAAAAAAGATCATTATGTATCATTTAGTGGTTCCAGCCACTGAACCAATTTCCAGTCTGTTATCAATTTTGTTTTGCCTTTAATAGCACCGGTTGAGATGTACTTCATTTTTAGGACCAAATAGAGAATTTATTTAGTCATTTGAGTGGCTCAAATGCACAGTGTAGACACTATGTGATAATTGAATTTTCCTAGTTCATTTAGTCTCACTAATATACCCCTCTTGCTCAAGTGACATAAATGAAAAAGTTCACTTATGCTTTCATTGAAAGCTGTATAGATCCACCTAACCATCTTTTCTCTGGATCAAAGTCACTAGAAAATCCATTTTCGTTTTATAGCAGCTTATCTATCTGATAGATTTTGTTGTTGCTGTCATAGAAAAACCTAATATGATATAATTCTGTGCAGGGGGTGAGACAAAGCAAATAGGTATTGCTCCTAAAGCTGTGAATTTTCAGTGTTTACCAGTCATTTTAAAATATGCAGATAGACATTAGAAGTATTCATCAATAAAAAAACAGTAAATTAGAAAAAAACACAAACTTATGAAAGGAGGGGGATTGTTTTCAACTCCAAAATGCCTTTTTCTCCCACCTTCCATACATCCTGAATATTGTTACATAGTTTTTCCATCAAGAATGGAAAATGAAAAAAAATTGCTGGACATCACCAAACTAAAATGTTAGCATAGGATGAGGCAATTTCTCAAAATTGTTCCAAAATATGTCTTATACTTAAGAAAGTACAATAGTCAGGAAATCATAACTTTAGTTCACAGACTTGTTTCATATTCCAGCTGGATCATCTTGAAGAAAGTCATGAAATGTCTTGGAACCTCTATTATTTTTGAAGTTGGGGTGTTGTTTATAGCTTGACAAGGTGTTGGGAAGATCAAGTGAGTGTTTGGAAAACAGTCTGAAGCCACAAAGTGACATTGAATGAAGTGAATTGTGAGGGTGAAGTCATATGAAATGATTGCTGTTCCAGGGACTTGAACTTCTGAGTGTCTTTTTTCCCCCAACTCTGAGGAGGAGAAGGAAGAAAAGGCTTCATTTCAATATAGCCATTGAGAAATGGTAAGGACAACTTAGTAATGTTAGTGAAAATCCTGAAGCCTTCAGAAAATCCTTTATGACTACAAATAAGGATCCTTTCCCCCTCCCACAGAATCTGAGTGAATAAGCCCTTGGGCTGGCAAAGCAGGCAAATCCAAGTTGGAATCCTAGTTTTACCACTTTGTTGCAGACTAAGCTTGGGGAAGTCACTTCATGCTTTAGTCTTAATTTCCTCATTTTTAAAGTGTGGCTAATTGCATAGCTCCTTGTAGTGTAAGTATTAAATTATGTAAGCCATCCTATGCATTTATCCTATTGACTAGCAAGTGGTTGGAAATTGTTTTCTCTAATCATGACATCAGATATGTACCCTTTATTCTCAGTAGATCAATTCACTGGAGAAGTTCTCAACCTGACGATGAAAGAATGGAGGGTTCTGAGTCTGGGGTGTTGCCACAGAGTCACATCCTTGCCTCTTTCTGGAGCACAGGAGTCCAAGGAATCATCCTAGCTCTGTGCTTATGGTCTCCTTCATTTTGATTTGTTCTGAACATGCAGTGCTCTATGAGTTGTGTGTGTATGTAAATGTGGATAAACACATGAGAGTAAGAGGGATGATGGATAGAATAGCAAGTGAAGCCTCTGTTAGAGAATGAGAGACAAGTTCTTTAATTAGTATGTGCTTGCAGTACATGTTTACATTCCTTTTGTGGAGTCATGTAGATAATACATTTTACGTTAATGCATATATTTTCCAGACTCAGTTGTTGGGCTTCAAAGTGCTCCCAGTCAACCCTCAATCTGTCTTCCTAGGCTCATGATGTTTCAACTTTCTTCTTGTCCACCATCGTGGTGACACTGTCTCTTACACCCTTCCCCTGTCTCCCAAAAACTGAGCTTTGCAGCTTCTCGACTCATGGGCCTTTTACCCAAGGTGACCTTGCCTTTCACTTGTGTAGCAAATTCTCACACATCCTTTGGCAGCTTAGTAAAGTTAGTGAAAATCCTGAAGTCTAAAACACTCCAGAAAATTCTTCGTGACTACAAATAAGGTTCCTTCCCCGCCTAAAGAATCTGAGTGAACAAGCATTTAGGCTGTCAGAGTACCCAGATCTAAAACCACTACAAAATGAAATCCTTTCCAGTGTCCTTCAGACTGATCATCTACTTCTCTTGTATTTTTTTTTTGGCATTGAATAAACACTACTAACATAAAATTAAAAATATTTAAGAATATCATGTTAGAGACATGACTATATCCCAGACTCTTTAGGCACTATATTATTTGATGTACATGAAGCAGGTTTGTAATTTTGCCCATTTTTTAGATGAGGAAAGTTAATGTACTGAGTCACAAATATAGTAATAAGGATATTTCAGTCTGTTTCTAAAGCCTGTGCTCTGACCAATCAGGGTACTGTTTATATAGTGGTATGTTAACCCTTTTACAAGGCTGTGATTATATGTTTTACTCTTCAGGAAGTCCTCGTTAGCACATAGTAGGAGTTTAACCATTGGTTACAAAATAAGTGCTAACATGAATTGTAAATAAACATTGAGTGAAAACATATTAAACATTATTGGTTACATTGAGTTGATCTAGCATACAACATTCTTCATTGCTGAAGCACATTAACAGTACTAAATTTCACAGTTTGAATTACTTTTTCATGCATTTACTCATCATAAAAACATATCTCAGAAATAATTATAGATCTCATGGGTTTTAGTATTTAATTCATGCTGTTATATAATGTGTAATACAGAGTTAGCTGCAGAGATTTCTTCTTACTTCCTCTAGGTCATTAATTGAAGGCGTTTGTGTATGTGGAAGGGGAGATGATGTATTTTCGTCCTTTGAGATTTGCAAAGTGAGCATCTCTCCATAATTTCAAGAAGCAATTATCCTTTTAGGTGCAAGATTTCTGACAAAGACTCAAACTACAACACATAATTATGAAAGTTGTTTTATTCTTTGTACATAGACTGGGAAGGATATATATGAGATATTATTGTTAAATTTGGACTTAGGCTTTGGTTCAAATTTGACCATGGATATAAATGGGGATAGCATAAACATACTCAGTCAACATTCCTTTGACTAAACTGGACTTAATTCTGCACAGGTAATGCACTTTGTGTCAAAGGAAACATATTTTTTCTGCGCTGGATTTCAGAAAGCTTTGCTCCAAAGATGTACCTCATGTGACCCTCTGATCTTATTAAAGAGGTTACATTTTTTTAGAAAAATGGGTAGACATTTTCAGAAGAGAAAGCATAAATTTGTATAAAATATGGAGATGCCTTCATTCCTGAGAAAGTAATACTTAAGACCAACCTGTCTGCCATAATGATCAAATCAGGTAACACAAACACAGAGTCAAGTTGTGGAAGAGTCTGCTCTGAGTCAGAATTTACAGTTCTTTGCTCCTCAAGTCTACCTGTGTTACATCTTTCCTCATTTATTCTTTAATCTGTCAAAGAAAAAAAATCTGTCAACATGGCAGACGTTCCAGAATGCCTAAGCACTATCAAACATGACCCCGAATGTCCCTTGCTTGTTACTCAATGATTCATGATTCTGATCCTCAGAATGGGAACAGAGGAAGAACTCAGAATCAAAGGACAACATTATGCTTTTATCCTGAGACTCAGATAGTACTTCGTTGCATTTATCTATCAGGGTTGGTGGTTGGCAGGTGGTAAAATGCAATGGAAAAACTTAAGACTTATTTACTAATCTGTTTGTCATTACTGACAACATTTTATTTTTCCTATTTGTTGCCACTTATTTTTCTTGGTGTCTTTAGGTGGCCACGGATTCCTAGCTGACATGGAGGATCTCAGGATACATTGCCTGTTTATTGCCTCTTCATGTCTAAGACCTTATTCTTTGGAGCACATTACCGCCTGCATGTTCATATTCTTTATACTTGTTTTCTGCTGAAAAGCACACAGTGACTCTGACCTAAAACATGGTAACCATTTAGATCAATATAGTAAAATTTCTTTCTCTACTTTGTTCTGCTAGGGGAAAACTTATTTTTAGAAACTGATTGTCTTAGGCAGGTATGGCAGCTCATGGCCATAAACCCAGCTACCAGGAGACTGATAGAGGATGATAGCAAGTTTGAGGCCAACTTGAGCAACACAGCAAGACACTACTGTCAAGAAACAGTAAATGTTTGTCTTTTTCATATGCTCACATTTTAGAAGTTTAAGGTTTTTAGAAATATTGAAGAGACAGCAGAGAGTGTTCCCATATATCCCATAGTACCCCATAGTAGCTCTCAGTTACTCTGCAGTTTCCTGTTTTCTCATTTGTGCCTGGGCCTAACTTTACATAGCTGGGATAAAAATGCCCTCCTTGGGCCAAGGGTATAGCTCAGCAGCACAGTGCCTGCCTGGCAAGTACAAAGCCCTGAGTTTGATTCCCGGTCAAAAAAAAAAATGCCTACCTTCACATTATGTTTGTGATGCCCTTGAGAAGTCTGTGAAATGGCTAAGTGTGCAAGTGTGTATGTGGATAGTAATGGTTGCAGTAATTTTGCAATTACATCATATGAAGCATTCATATTTCACAAATCAAATACTGTAATATTAGTGTCTTACATCATCTACCACTATAGTATCAAGCAGAATAACTTCATGCATCTAAAAATTCTTCCAAACAGGAATGTCTTCCTGAAAGATGCTGGAGAGAAGCAGAACATATATTCTCCTAACTCACCACTTTGAAAATCCAAAAATGAGTCTACAAAACAAGAATAGAATGCTTCAGAAAGAAAAAGTAAATGCTCTACAACCCCATCACAACTCCAGAGTGTCTGTGAACCACAATGAAATGTGATCTACATTCAAAAAGGAAGCCCAGATTCATAATGTCTGTGTTGTTTTTGAGGAGATGGCAGTTTTCAGGAAAAGGTCTTTGAAAGCCCACAAAAGTGCTACTTTCCTGAGGTTATGGATGAGCTGAGCAGAGGAAAAGCTGTCCCCCTGAGACTCATTTCCTCACCACAAATCTTCTGAAGCAGTGGGGATGAAAAGACCACATGGCCATACCAACTTGATTCTCTCCAACTCAACTTCCTAAATTGGAGTGGCATGCTGCAGGCCGGGTTTGACTATGGGCACAGACCCAGCGTCCTTGCTCCTGGGCAACATTAGTGGAGTGGTACTGAGTACCCTGGCTTACTGAACAGAAGATTCCTGCGATACAGCACTCTGCACTCGGACCTCATATCTATCGAGGGAGATCCACTGCTTCGACAGCTTCTCTTTCCTCCACAGAGTCAGACCTTTTACTTCCCACACACTTTCAGAAACTAAACGCTACATAGTCTGCCGAGCCGTGCAGTGGAGGCAGTGTGATCACACCCTTTCCTGTGAATGTGGATACATCTCTTTATCCAGGTCAAGCAATGATTAAGCACATAGTGCATGTGTGCTCACAATCAATTTATTTCCTTTTCATTTCATCCTTCCCAGTCTAAACACTGATATTCTACTCTTCTGACACAGAAAGATAAGCATAATCCACGTACAGGAAACACTAGTCTTGAGAAATTATCGATGCTTTGAGACTAAAATCGGTTTCTTTCTCCACTGACAGATTAAAACATATCACCTGCCCAGAACCAGAAGTAGAGTGTTCTTCTGAAAAGGGCCAGATGGTTTTGTCAATAATTTACTCTGACAGTGCAAAAATAGGCAGGCTCTAGGAAAAGAGATCCAGGTTTCTGATGCTCATTTTGCAATTATATCCCCTTTAAATCTTATTCTTAGCTGCTATTGGTTTTAAAGCCCCTGAAATGGACTGAGCCTCCTAGACTATTTTTGGTGAATAATTCCCTTTGGATTCTGAAACAATTTAGTGCATCATCTCAGGTCACAGATAGAGCAAGGGGAGGGGTAATGTTTTCTTTAAATGACATTGCTAATGCAACTGGTAACATGTTCTTCAAATTCTCTTGAAAAGAAGCTGTGAGTGCTGTCAAACTTACACATTTTGGTAAGCAAATATATATGAAATTAAGATCACTAGCTGTTGCTGACTTTGCAATTCAAATGTGAGCTCCATGGCTGAGTCTTTTAGTCTTGAATTTTTACTTTTAGCTCTACAGGAATTAAGAATGTTAACACTGAAAAATTAAGTCAAACAGTGCTAGTGCTGGAGGGCTTTTATGAATATCTTGTTCAATCCCTGGAGTTTGCAGATGAGTAAACAGAAGTTCAAAGAAGTTAAGTAAATTACTCTAGGTCACAGACTTGGTAAGAGGCAGGATGGAGGATAGAGAGTGTTTGCAGACTTAGAACATTCTTTAACATTCTCTACTGTTTCACTGTCTGCCAAGAAAGGAGATAAGCAGTTTCCTATTTTCTCACTTGTGATTGAGCCCAGGATAATATATCTGAAAGTTGGTATAAAAATGCCTACCTTCACATTATGTTTGTGATGCTCTTGAGAACAGTGTGAAATGGCTAAGTGTGTATGTGTGTGTGTGTGTGTGTGTGTGTACATGTGTAGTTGTAGTAGTGGTGGTGGTTGCAATGCTTTTGAAATTTCATGAATCTTGAAGCATTTGTTATTACCCAGTATTCAACAGTTATGTTCAGGCTATGTTAATGTGCTTATTATTTTTTTCTGAAAACACTTCACTTGTAGAGATTGCAATCTGTTTACATGTGATGCTAAACCGAGAAGGTTATTATTAGCTTGGGAGTAGGCAAAGCTAGTTAAAGAGTTTTCTTTTACTTGGATATTATAAACTAAAATGCTAAGAAAGGCTTGGTGTGGGAGCCTAAACTTTTCCATCTTTCTGCTCTCCTGATTTATGCTTTCTTAGCCTATCTGCTCTTCCCCTGGTATTCCTGGACGGGAGGAAAAAGAATGAGTTTGTAGACTTCAAGGGTTTTGTTCCACTTCTGAGGCAGTTCTGACTGTCTTGTACCAAGGCTTCAGCAACCTTGAACATGGGCAGATGGCCATGTGTCCCTAGCCTGGGAAACAGACAAGAACATGCAGCTGTCCAGCTCTCCCCACTGAAGCAGAAAGTTACTATCATCACCTTTGTATGTCCAAGGCTTAGTGAGAATGCAGTAAGTAATAACTGAAATAAAAAAAATGAATGTATCTTTACTCATACCTAAAATAATTAATTCCAGATGGAAAATTAAACATTTAGCTGTCAAAATAAAACAAAACAAAACAGAAAAACACTCGAATAAAGCATTGGTAAATTGTTTATTTTAATTGGAAGTAACACCTTAGGCAGAGATTATAAATAGAGGTTTAATGATTTTAATCACATTAAATAAATAATTCTTGTATGAAAACTCAATATAAAGTGTAAAAGGAAATGGAATTGTGAAGAACAAATTAATACTCATTGTGCATAAAAAGTTAAAAATCAATAGAAGATGATGAAAAATGAGATGAAGATACAAATAAGCAATTTAGCAAAGAAGAAATATGAATGCTTAATAAATGCAAAAACATTAAATCGTACTGGAGAAAATTTGCATATAAGAAACAATAATCAGGGACTATTTTAGATATTAAAATGGCATGGATTTTGAGAACATAGAAATGCCTGACATTGGCAGGGGTGCTACTTTACATACTACCAGTGTTAGACTTGTGAACGGGTACATATTTTTTAATTATGTACTCAGTACCTTGAAAATATATTTTCTTTATAATTCAGCAAGTATATTTTTAAGAGGTATTTGGAAGATTATACTAAGTATAAAAATGCAAAGCTGTCTGCTAAAGCCTAATTTATAACTAAACCAAAATGGAAATGGCTTAAGTATTGTAAAATAATACACTTTTTTCAATAAATTATGATGCACTAGAATATATTAGAATCTCAAAATTATGATATATTAGAATGATACAATGGAACTTGCCACCATTAAGAGCAATGATATAGAAGTGTAATTATTGATATGGAAACATTTGTGATCTATTTCTGCATAAAATTCACATATTTATAGAACCATACATGGATAGAAAAGTCTCAAAATGAATAC
>RJWT010012001.1:0-22829 GCA_004365215.1 Cuniculus paca
ACAATTAAGACAGTAAATCTTCTGGAACAAAAAATATAATGCATTAAAGAAAGGAAATGATTTTTGGAATATCTATAATTTTAATCATGCTAACACTACTTCTTTTTAAAATCTTCAGTGGTTGAGAGGACTACTCACTAGTAGACACAGTTTTAACATCATATTTGGTGAATGTCCATACTGTAGTAAGGTAAGCAAATTACTAATCACATTTCATAAAATGTGCCTGGAATTTATTAATGTGATTTAAAAGATAATCTATACTAATTGGTTTATTTAAAACTTTTTGAAACATGTATTCTCTGTATTTAAACAAAGTAGTAAGAAGGTAAGTTTCTCTAAGACAAAGTATCCTTATCAGTATCATTTCTATTTTTAAATTGTCTGCTTGATCAAAATATTTAACTACTTTTCTATATTTCCTTTGTGTTCTAAAACATCAGAAAACTGTGTTCCAAATTATAGTGACACTATTTCTAGCATTAAGAAAAGTTTTTTAGAGTGCTCACCAACATTGTTAAAATGTATTTTCTCTTTTAAAGCCAATAACCTTGAAAATGTCCGGAAGGAAACCCTGAAATAAGTACATAACATTACTGTGAAGAGCTGGAAATTTTAAAACTTACCAAAAGAATTTTATTTGGTATTTTCAAAGAAAATATACAGCAAGATACACCAGTATCAAAAGCAAAAATATGATGGAGCCATAAAAATATACATCTGCTTTTGTCTCTTCACTCAATGTAAACTGGGATACTGTAGACCAAAATCTTGCAGAACTTTGTAAGTCTGTGACTTCCGTACCAACAGTGGAAGTGTACATATTCCAAGGTGGAGATTGCGACTTGTTAATCCTATCTGAAATGGTAAAATCTTGATAGGGTTCATAAAATGAATTTTGGAAGCATGTATAGCTAGATTTTTGTGGGAAACGGTTTGCTTCATTCAGAAGTTCTGAAGACTCATGGTATGTTTGTCTTCTTCTTGTGCTTTCCTATGGAAAAAAACACATATAGTCTGTTAGATTTGAGTTACCCAAATATTTACTTTTTGTACTGCATAAGAATGCTAAATAAAATTTAACAAACAAATTTGGCTCATTTGGTTGGTTCTTTTAAACCATGTAAATTTATAATCTAGGGCCAGGGATTTAGCTCAGCGGCTCAAGTGCTTGCCTGGTAAACACAAGGTTGTGAGTTCGATCCCCAGTACCAAAAAAAAGAGAAAATTTAAAAACAGAATAGAATATGAAACCTGAATTCTCTTGGTACGATTATAAAAGGCTGAATCTTATGGGGGTAAGACAGACATGATTAGAAAGTTTTGATCATTAATATAACTACTGTTAACCTTTTGCACATAATGGCACCTCAGATGATTCTGCTTTATACTGAGTAAAGGTTAAGGCTGTACAAGGGATGATCCAAATACATGGTGAATGCTGAAATTAAAAAAAAAGCAAGTAGAGTAAAAGATATGCTGCCATAAATTACCATCAAAAATACTTCCCTTTCCTGTGAACACCTATGAGCCATCATTTTTCCCACTTTCTGTAGCAGTACTGGAAGTCCTCTTTTGTAGCTTTAACAGGTATGATCAAAAATGCAGTGACTCCTGCTGCTCAGTGCCATCTATCTTCCTCACTGGTTCTGGCATCATGTAAATTCTGGCTGTCCCTCAAAGTCCAAAGGACCGTGAGATGTAAACGTTTTAAATTGATTCAGGACGTGAGTGCAGCGATAACGGGCAACTGAACTGCTTCAAAAAGTAACAAGCATAATGGGATAAGTGTGTTTGAAGTGAAAGGGAGTATTTTGAGGGGGGATTAATGCCAGTGTATCTTTTACTTTAGTAATTTTAAAATATTTTAATATCTACCATATTTTTCAGTCATACCTTGTATACTGCCAGGGAAAACCATAGTCATGTCTCTTGGGGAGCTCTGTAGGCACCGATTAACCACTATGGACTGAATAGATATTAATGTAAAACAAATTAACTGGTTAATTCCGTGTGGGTTGCATGAGCTTCTTCATTGTTTTCACTATTATTCCTGTTGGTCAAAGACTGGAGAAAGACCTCTCTCCTTTTTGCTTAACTGGCTGAAAGTCAGTTGTTTTGTTTCTGCTTCACTTTTGTGATTTCTAACATGCCTTCTCCTATGTACCACTTAGCGAGTAATTCAGAAAAAAAGATGATTATAAAACAAAGCAAATCTTCATTGTTAGTTTCTTCCAGAAACACCTGGGGCAATACCATCCCTATTCAGAATAGCAAACCGTCAGCCTTTACCCTGACTTTTCAGACTCCCTATTTCCCTGCAAGAGTCAATTTTAGAATGCAAAGTTTTAGAAGGGTGTAAGAGACACAAAACAAATGAGAGATATTTTGAAGGTTCCTTAGCTTTCCTGTTAAAAAGAAATAAATTATTTGAGAGTCAACTAGTCTCTACTGTCTGAGAGCTAATAAAGTCACATGACTGCAATTTTCCTAAAGTTCTATCAGCTTTATGCACTAGAGGTAAAATAAATGAATAAATATTCCAGTATCCCCATAAATCATTTTCACACAAAGTAAGAGAACTGTGCCATCAAATCATATATAAAGGCTGAGAACTACTGGTAAGTTTAGCAGCATTTACGTATAACTTATTTATGGAACTAAAGAGATATCATCACCTAGTTAATAGAAATCATACTACTAATATTTCAAGAATCATCTATTTAACCCATACAACTTGTTCTTAGCAACAACCAATGAAATCCAATGAAAGCTACATATAAAATAATTTAACTATCTGTTCTTAGTCTACTGAGAGGACTGATGGGGGAAAGACAGTCTAATAACATGCATGTCTTATGTATAAAGTTTTATTGGAATACAGCCACATCCATACTTATTTTCTGTAGCTGCTTTTTCACTAAATTAGTAGACTCAAACAGTTCTGATAAAAAACTACCCAGATTCTTAAGTCTAAAATATTTCTGTCTTGCTTCAAAAGTAAACATTTGATACCATTTGCTCATTGGTATGAGTGCTTACCTATTTTATATGAGGCCCTGGGTTTGATACTCAGTATTGAAAAAAAAAAAAAGAATGTTGCTGGTCCCTGGTCTTTGGTATTGTTTCTCAAATGTGAGAAGGCCTATAGATCATTTGGAATCCTGTTAAAATGCAAATTTCAGATGGGAGCAGGCGCTGAGATTCTGTTACAGGTGATGTCACTACAGTTAGCTTACACACCATGTTATATCAGGGAGGAGATACTGCTAGCATCTAGTGGGTAAGTCCTCTTGAGCACTCTACAGCACACAGGGCAGCCACATCACAACAGATAGTAAATCAGCCCAAAATGCCAGTAGTGCTATTGTAAAGAAACCCTTCATTAGAGCAGTTCCTAACCTTGAATGCACATTAAAACCAACTGGGGAGCTATGGAAAATATCAATACCACTTCTATTTTGACCACAATAATGGTTACCAGACTTCTCCTCCTGCCCTAAAAGCCAAAATAAATACAAAACAGACCAAGTATATGAAGCAACATGTGAGGCACCTGCAAGGTAAGTCCTGGTACTCAGGAGAGGAAGGCAACAGCCAGGGATACATAGCAAGACCTTGTCTCAAAGAAGAAACTCTCAAACAAAAAAATAAGAAAAAGCTATCATAATATGTAAGGAAAGGAAAACAACCCAGACTTTATTAAGTCCACAATTCAGACAAAAATGTCTAAAAAGTCATGACATGATTAAGTTGAACCACCAACAAATTAACTGCTAGGAAACTCAAGAAATACAGTAAAAACTGGAGTTAAACGAAAACAGCCCTCACAGTGTTCAGCACATAATAATACTTTATATGTAGAATATATGACAATGTGAACCATAATCAGGAGAATAAGAACAGAACTTGGACTCTAAGTCCCAGGTAGAATTCCCAAGTAACAACTAGACAGTGTCTACATAAATATCTTCAAGGACTGAAAGGAAAAGTTGAACATAATTAGTGAATGGGATTCTCAGCAGAAAGATGAAAAATACACTTCTGGAACTGAAAAATACAACAGAAAAATGAAAAATTAACTGGGTAGGTTTAATAGCTAATTTGATAATTAGAGATCTTTTATCCCAACAGCAAGATAAAAGATTAATTTTAAAAATAAGAGGTGCTTTGGTTGCAAACGGAAGGAGATAAAGGATCCTAACATGAACTTCGATCTCAAAAGGAGAGGAAGGTTAAATTAAAGCATGAAACACTGATAAAATCATAGCTGGAAACTTTCCTAAATTGATGGCAAATAACCAATAGATAAGGAAGCACAATAAACTCTAAAGCACAATAAAAGACAACGTTCCCTGGAAACCCAAATTAAAAGCCAATCCTCAAAGCAACCAGAAAGATACTGTGTTAGCTTTCTGTCACTGTGACAAAATATCTGAAAGTCAACTTAGGAAAAAATGTTTATTTGGGCCTAGTTTAGGAGATTTCAGGCCATGCTCACTTGGTCCTGTTGCCTTTGGGCTTAGTACATTATAGCAAATGTGCATGGCAAAGGAAGCTCCTCACTTCATGATGACCAGGAAGCAGGAAGGGGATGAGGCCCAAGAGCCCTTCATGGCAATGTCTCTAGTGACTTAACCTCCTCCTACTAGGCTTCACCTCTGAAAGGCTCTAGTAGCAGCATAGGCTGAGGATCTTGCTTTAAAGTACAGCATTCCATGCCTGGCCTATTGGCTTATGTCCCTCTCAAAAGTAAAATGCATTTAGTTCATTTCCAAAGAGTCTGGAAAGTCTTAACAGTTCCATCATTGCTTAAAAGTCCAAGTCCAAATCTCTGAAACTAGAGTCAAATGCAGCTGTATGGCCTGTAAAAATCAAAAAGATTCTTGTTATCCGACTTGAAGACCTGTAATGCTATTCTTTTTTATCTGGTTTTATACTACTTTGTTTTGAGTTTATTGTCTGTAAATATAAGAACAACCATTTTGAAGAAAGCAAGAGACACTAGGGTAACCATTGTTAATCTCCTGTTATGTTTTGAAAACCTGTACAGCTTGCAGTGTTCTGCTTTGAAATACTATATTATGTTTGACTCTATTCTGTTTTCTTTCGCTTTTTTCATTCTGTTTTGTTTTGTCCTATTTTCTTTAAAATAAAAAAAAAATCAAAAAGAAAGTTATGTACTTCAAAAATATGGCAGCTGAGGCAGGAGGGTTGCAGTGAGTTTGAGATCAACCTAGGTTTCAAAGTGAGACTTGTGTGTCCAAAAAAAAAAGTAAAAAGGTCCTGGAGCTGGGCCTGGTGGCTCATGCCTGTAATCCCAGCACTCGGGAGGCTGAGACAGGCGGATCACTGTGAGTTCGAGACCAGCCTGGGCTACAAAGTGAGCTCAAGGCCAGCCTGAATGGCATAGTGAGACCATGTCTCAAAAAGACAAGGGCTGCGGATTTAGCTCAGTGGCCTAAGCATCTGCCTGGCAACTGTGAGGTTGTGAGTTCGTTCCCTGGTGCCGCAAAAAAAAAAAAAGGTTCTAAATAAACATTCCCATTCCAAAAAGTTGGAATAGGAAAATAGGAAATACAGGATCAAAGCAAGACACATCTTGGTGAAAGCCTCCCTGACACCGTAACTCAGACTCTGCATGCCTGAAAAACCAGCATCACCTGGCTGGTAAGAGGATCTGCCAGCGTAAGTTATACCAGGTCCTGCTTGAAGCAAGGCTACCATGGCTACTGCGTACCTTACCAGCTGGAATAAATCCCAGGGATGACACCCTAGACAGTCCTGGGCGGGCAGAGTGCCCTACGGCTTTGACCTCAAAGAAAAGGTCATGGGATGGAATTTATACTCACACCTTTGAGCCGATGATGGGTGAGGTCTTGCTGATCTCTGAGATACTCTCGAGGTATCTTCTGTCCCAATGCAAAGTACTTGGCATCTTTTTAACAGCACTAATCTCTTAGCAAATGCACACTCCTTGGGAACACCTTTTATTTGTGTGGGGGGTGTTCATTATGTAGTTCAGGTTCTGATTATATAGTTCAGGCTGTCCTTGTACTGTGTAGCCAAGACTGGCCTCAAACTCAGGGCCATCCTCCTGCCTCACCTTCCTGAGTGTTTAGATTACAGTCATGTGCCATCATGCCTGGCTGGAACACCTTTAAACGTGTTTCTTTTTTGTGGCCAAACTACAAGTTTTCTGAATTGTTCTCCTGAATTCTTCCTGATTCTCATAGTAAATTCAGCTAAAAACATCAAGAATTACCCAGGCTGTTGCCTGAATGCTGTTCTGCCTTAAAGTTCCCTCCAGCAGATAAACTAGTCTGTTACCATTAAACTTGCCCTCCTATTAAGTCTCAGGGTACGAAGACATACAGCATTTAAATGCTTTGTAACAGGATAATAAGGATGGCCTGTAATCCAGTGTCCCATAGAGTCCTTACATCCATCTGAAACTTTATCAGCATAGCCTTTCCTGAATAAATTTCTAATAGCATTCTGGTCTTGTCTTCTGAACTCCCACCGTAACTGCCCAGTAAGCTCTGAGGATAGCATTTTAGGCTTTCTTTGGCCCACTTCAAACTTTTACAAAGACCTGCAAGTAAACTCGAAAAGCTTCCTTTCCTTATCACTTCTGGCGTTTCAGCAACAACATCAATACTCGGGACCTGATTTTCTGTATTAGCTTCCCATCAGTGTGACAGTACTTGAGAATCAACATAAAAGGAAGAAAGGTCAAGGGCTTGCCCACCTGACCTAGCTTACTTCCAGTAGACCCCACTTCCAAAATACCCCTCAGTAGTGCCACCAGCTGGGGACCAAACCTTCAAAACATGAGCCTTAAAAGACATGTAAGATCTAAGCTATGATAGCATTATGGGATCAGTGATAACTGGTATCAGAAAAAAACTGCTAAAATGGAAACAATACTCGAAGTTTTGAAAGAAAAAATTTCTGTACCCAACAATGCATTCAAAATGAAAGCATGGGTATCTAGTTCCAGGTGAAACAGAATTAAGTGCACTCCATCCTATTCCTAATTTCAGTGAGAATCTTCTGAAAGTTATAGAGAAGGAAGACTGGCCAGGAACCACATCATCATATTGACTGATACAGAAAAAACATTTGACAATATCCAATACCTGACAGTGATAAAATTTATCACTATAATGGAAATAGAGAGCTTCCTTAATAAAGAAGGCAAAAAAAAAAATCCCTACAGCTAACTAAATAGTAAAGGGCTCCAAACTAGATACAACCCAAATGTTATTCCAAAGATACTTTCATACTTTGGAATACTACTTAGTAATTAAAAAAAAATTACTGATCCCAAGTAGGATTGATCCCAAGGGCATTAGGAACGAATGAAATAAAGCTAATCTTAACAAATTACATATTGCATAATTGATCTTTTTCTTTATTGCTTTTACTTATAAATTTTAACATAAACATTGTGCATAATTCTGGGCATTATAATGTTTCAATTGTGTGTACATTGCATAATGTTTAAATCAAATTAAACATTTCTTTAAAAATTTCTCATTTATGGTGAAAATATTAAAAATCCTTTCTCTTAGCTTTTAAACTATATTGTACATTATCACTGTCTACAGATGTCATACTATCTAATAGCACACAAGAACTTCTTCTAATTGTAACTTAGTACTCACTGATCAATCGTTTTACATCCCTTCCAACTCCACACGCCCTAGCTTATGGTAATCACTGTTCCACTCTTAATTCTGGTAAAGATCAATTTTAGATTTCACATATTAGTGAGATCATGCAGTACTTATCTTTTGGTGCCTGGCTCATTTCATTTAACATGATCTCCAACACCATCCATGCTATTACAAATGACAGGACTTTATTTTGCTTATGGCTCAATATTTCACTGTGTATATGTACCAGCTTTCTGGTTACTTCTATTTCTTGACTATTATGTATAGTGCTGCCATGAATGTGGGAGTGTAAGTATCTCTCTGACATACTGCTTTCATTTCCTTCAGATAATATAACCAGCAATGGGTTTGCTGAATCAGATGCTACTTCAATTTTTAATGTTTTGAGGAATCTCCATACTGTTTTCCATAACAACTGTACTAATTTACATTCCTGCTAACAGTGTGCAAGGGTTCCCTTTTCTCCACATCTTTGCCAGTACCTGTTACCTTTTGTGGTTTTCATAACCATTCTTAACTGGAGTGAAATGATAGCTCTTGGTTTTGATTTTCATTTTTCAGATGATTGGTGGTGTCAAGTAGTCTTTCATGTACCAGTTGGTAATTTGTATGTCTTATATTAAGAAATATCTATTTAGGTCTATGGTTCAATTTTAAAGTTTTTTTTCTTTTTTTGCAATTGTGGTTTTGGAGTTCTTTAAATATTGTTAAGTATTAAACCCGTATTTTTTTTTCTCTTTGTATAGGCTGTCTCTGGTTTTATTTCTGTGTATAATTTTTTTCCAGTTTGATGTAATCCTGATTGTCTATTTTTGCTTAATTTGTACTTTTGGGGTCTTTCCCAAAAATTATTCATCTACCTCAACGTCCTGAAGTATTTTCCCTATTTTCTTCTAGTTGCTTCATAATTCCAGGTGTTACATTTAAGTCTTTAATCCATCTCAAATTTATTTTTGTAACTGGTAAGAGATGGTGTTGTGGTTTCATTCTTCTGTATGTGAACATTCAGCTTTCCCAGCATCCTTTATAAACAAGACTATCCTTTCTCCAATGAATATTTTTAGTATCTTCATCAAAAAGTTTTGGCTGGAGATGTGTGAATTTATTCTAAGTTCTCTACTTTGTTTCATTGCTTATTCATCACCAATGCCATGCTCTTTGAATTATTACAAGTTTGTAGTATATTCTGAAGTTAGTATAAGTCCTCCTGCTTTGTCTTTTTTGCTCAAAATGGTTTTGACTATTCAGGTTTTTTTGTGGTTCCATACAGATTTTTGTGTGTTTTTTTTTTTTTTCCTTAGCTCTGTAAAGAATGTTACTTGTATTTTCATAGAGATTGCACTAAATATGTAAACTGCTTTAAGTAGTATGGGCATTTTAACAGTATTTATTATTCCATTCTGTAAACATACTTGTCTTTCCATTGTATTCTGTTCAGTTTCTTTTATTAGAGTTTTGTAGTTTTTATTGTAGATATCTTTCATCTCTTTGGTTATATTTATTTCTATATATTTATTTTTGGTAGCTATTATAAATGAGTTTGCTTTCTTGATTCTATTTCAGAGAATTGGCTGTTGGCATATAGGAATGTTAATGATTTCTGTATTTTGATTTTATAGCCTATAACTGTTGAGTTCACTTATTTTAATAATTTTTTGGTGGACTTTTGGGTGTTTTATGTTTTCTACATATAAGACCATGTGATCTGACACAACAGCTGCAACTTGTTCCTTTTCAATTTGGACACCCTTTCTCTTACCTGCTTGCTGTCACTAGGACTTTCAGTACTATGTTGAAAAAAAAGTGAAGGTTTATACGACATGCTCAACACAAGACAGTTACAGCGATGGAGAAGAAACCAGTGCTTTTTAGTGTTTGGAATTGGAGAAAAGTCATCATTACAAAGCAACGAGAGATTTCTTTGTAGTCATGGAACAGTTCTATAAGGTGATAATGGTAGTTGCTTTAGACAATACAGTGAAATTTCTTATAAATGTAAAATATTGGTGATAGCTGAATAAAGTGTATTTGACAGAAAACCAATGTCAATGTCATGACTTTGAAAATTATACTATGGTTTATGTGAAATGTTTTCATTGTGAGAATATGAATCAAGTACTATAGGAGCTCTGTTTATTATCTATGAAATTTCAATATTTTTATTTCTCTGGCAGTGTTATGAATCAAATTAAAGTATTTCTTAAAAATTCAGAAATGAAATAAATCCTGCTCTTCATACTCAATAAAAAATAAAGATGAAATAGAGGTATTTTCAGATGAACAAAAGGAAAGAATATTAGGAATTTCTTTACACTGAAGGGAAATGGTAGCAAATATAAACTCATATATTGAAGTTATGAATTCTATTAACTAAATATTTGAGTAGTTAAGACTTTTCTGCATCCTTAATTTCTTTGCAGGAACACTGATTATAGCAGTAATAATAGTAAGGAATTATGAATTGTATTACACTTGTAAAAGCGAAATGTATAACAGTAGGACAAAGGATGGGCAAGCACTTGATCTTACACTATTTGTGGAGTAGTATATTAAAGGTAGATTGTGTAAGATTAAGTTAAAGGTATATTCTATGTCTTAGTTACTTTTTTTGTTGCTGAGACAAAATACTTGCCACCCAAAGTTAAAGGAAGAAAGGTTTATTTGGGCTCACAATTTGTAGAGATTTCAGTCCATAATCAGCTGGCTCCAAGGCAGTGTGGCATGGCATAGGGGAATCACAGAGGAAAAACAGCCCATGGTAAAACAGGCAGGACACAGTAAAGCTGCAAGCAGCAGCAAGCATCAACAGTAGACCTCTTTCTGTCGTTTATATTCTATCCAGGCTACTGATCTTAGGATGGGCAGCACTCACGCCATGGATGGGGAACCCTTAATCCTAGCATCGCATCATCAATCAATCCCAGCATCACATCCTTGGTTCCAGCGTCACACACCCTGGGATTCAGCCACTTCCGAAAAGCCCCACCTACGACCACATGAGGCCTGGTGGGGGACATCTCGATACGTGCTGTAACACCCTGTAATTTTTACAGCTGTGGTAATTTACTCAAGCACTTGAAATACAGGTAGTTTGAATGGAGTGACATCATTAGGTTAAAATAGATGTCAGATTTTGAAAACAATATGAATAGTGTAAAATATTTCAATAATGATTATAATGGTAACATTTTGGATGTTGGTTTAATTAGTGTATGTTTACTTGTTTCTTTTTACTTTTTACAATGGAGTACCAGAAGAATTAGTTCTGTATATGGCTCACATTATATCTCTATTAAACACAGTTGCTCTAGAGCAGGGATTTACAGACTCTTTCTGTAGAAGGCCTGATAATAAACACTTTAGATTTTAGGAACCATACAGTCTTTGTTGCAGTTGCTCAGCTCTGCCAGCATAGCAAAGCAGCAGTCACAGGCAATGAGTGTAACAACAAAAACCAGGCTGAATTTGGTACAGAGACCATAGTTTGCTGATGCCCTATCTAAACACCTAAACAAACGAAACAACGTATGGTTTAAAAAGATAAATGGGAAAAATTTTTAAATTTATCAAAAACAAAATGGAGGGTATTCAAAAGTGACTAAAAATGATGCAAAAGAAGGCAGATAGCAAGACTATAAATTAAGCCCAGCTATATCAATAATTACATTAAATAGAAATGTAGCAAATAGTAGTATTTGGTAGATTTTATTTTAAAAAAGCAAGACTTAACTGTATCTTACTTATAAAAGCACACACTCAAAGACACATATGGACTAAACATGTAAGAATAGAAAAAATTATACCATGTACATACTAATCGCAAGAAGGCTAGAATTGTTAAAAATCACAGGAAGAAGAATTTAAAACAAAATATTAACATACATAAAGAAACACATTCTAAAATGATAATGCCAATTCACCAAGAAGATAACTACATTCCTTTGTATGTACATAATAACAGGTCATCAAAAGTCATGAAGGCAAACCTTACAGAACTAAAGAAAAATGGATAAATTCACAGTTAAAATTGAAGATGTTTAAATTTCTTTGTCAGTAAGTGATAAAAACAGGGCCAAGGATATAGCTCAGTGGCACAGTGCCTGCCTGGCAAGCACAAGATCCTGAGTTCAATTCCAGGTACTCCCCCCAAATAAAAAAAATAAAAAGTACCGAAAATTATGAATAACACTATCAATTCAATATTCTTTAAAAGTATACAAGTATACTTACAAGTATACTTACATAAGTGTACAAGGAACTTTTAAAAGTATACAAGAAACATTCACCAAGCTATGCCTTTTGCTTGATAAGAAAACATGTTTTAATGGATTTTAAAAGACTGTACTAATACAGGATATGCTCTGATGATAATTAAATTAGAAATCAATAAAATAATACCTAGAAAAATCTCAAGAATATCTAGAACTTAATATACCTCTAAACAATCCATGTGCCAAAATATTTCACTTTTTTATCATACTGATTTAAAAAAATTTATATTCTAAGTATTTATTGCTAGTATGTGCAAATATACTTTTTTATATTGACTGTCCTGGAACCATCCTAAGTCCACTTACTCTAGTATTTTCAACTGAGTAACACATTAAACCAAATAATAATGAAAACATAACATAGCAAAATATGTGGAATACAGTTAATGCATGGCTTAATATTTTAGAAAGGAAAAAATGTTTCAAATCAATGTTTTTAACTTTCATCTTCTGAATCTTGAAAAAAAGGACTAACCAAAAGTAAGTAGAAGAAAAGGATAAGCAATTAGTGAAATAGAAAACAGATCAACAAGAGATCAAAATAGAAGCAAAAGCAAAAGTCATCTTTGAAAATCCTTGAAAATACCAAGTCCTTAGACTACGGAAAAAAAAGAAACCAAAAGTTACAATTTGTAGGAATAAGTGAAGACTATCATTACAGATACTAGAGATGTTAAAAAGATGACAAGAAAATATTGTTGGCCTAGTGACAATAAATTCAACAGATGGACAAATTACTTGTGTAATACAAATTATCAAGTTTCATTTCAAGAAGAAATGAAACTAGTGATCAGCATATCTGTTGAAGTAAGTCAGTTCACAATTAAGAACTATTCTGCAACAAAACTCAATTCATAATGTTTCCATGTTAAATTCAATCCAACATTTAAGGAAGACTTATTTTAGAAAAATATTTTCTGAAAACAGAGATACTTCAACTCAATTCATAATCCTAGAAATCATGCAAGGATATTAAGAGTAAATAAACACCATTTTTTCATCAGTATCAATATAAAAATCCTTACTAGAATTGAAATTTGGCAAGAATTAAGTTGTACACCAAACTGAATTCAGTAGAACATATCCTAAGTAGATTTACCCCAGAAATAAAAACTTGATTTAATATTCAAAATCAATATAATTCATCATACTAGTAAAGGAGAAAAACCATATGTTCATCTCAATAGACCTCAAAAAAGAATTTCAAATCTATTCAAGATTTCAATGTGTTTTTGAATACATTTGAACTACAAATGCAATGAAATTTCCTCAGTCTGATATCCTAAAGGAAAAACTCACAGCTAACATTGACTGTTTTCCTCCTACAAGTTGGAATAAGACAAGGCTGCATATTCATATTTTCTAATCAGTGTAAATTTCTATTCAGTGTAGCACCAGAAGTGCTAGCAGATTCAATAGGACGAAAACAAAAATAACACCACCACAAATTAAAGGCATACATGTTGTAGAAGAAATCAATCAACTTTGTATAAAGTATCTTTAGGATCTGTAAAATAAAAGTATTAGAACAAATAAATGAATGTAGAGTGGTACCAGGACACAAGGAAGATGAATATAAAAAAAATTCTATTTCCATATACTAGAAACAAGTAACTGGAATATAAGAATTTTTAAAAATCTTTTAGCAATAGATCAAAAAGACCATCTAGAGATCATTTTAATGGAAGATGTGTAAGTCATCTCTACTGAAAACTACAAAACTTTGTTGTAAGAAATTAAAGACCTATATAAATGGAAAAAAGTACCAGGTTCATGCACTACAAGATGCTGGAATGTCAGTGCTCCCTAAATTGATGTTTACACTTAATGTACTTCATCAAAATTCCATTGTGCTTTTATTTTTTTATGGAAAGTGACAACTGGTTTTTCAATTTTATGAGGGTGTATTAGTCAGCTTTCCTGTTGATGGAACCAAATACCCAATACCCACAACATAAAGGTCTAAATGGTTTATTTGACTCAGAGGTTTTAGGCCACGATCAGCTGGCTCT
Source organism: Cuniculus paca (assembly GCA_004365215.1). Taxonomy (NCBI): domain Eukaryota; kingdom Metazoa; phylum Chordata; class Mammalia; order Rodentia; family Cuniculidae; genus Cuniculus; species Cuniculus paca. The sequence goes on from RJWT010012001.1 coordinate 13,966, forward strand.
AAGGCAGAAACCTCATAGTAAAAGAATGTGGCAGAGCAAAGCTGCTCAATTCATGGTGGCCATGAAGCGGAGCAGGGGAACAGTCAGAGAGGAAGAGGCCATGCCTCCATGACCCAACCACACACACCCCTAAGAATGTTTTACTAATCATATAAGCAACTCCCAAAACAATCAAATTGACAAATTTAACCATCACAAAGAGCACTGGAACCTAAAATGCCCGAGGCATTCTTGAAAGAAAAAATACAAAAGGGCCTGCACTCCTAATTTCAGAACTTCCTGTAAAGCTACAGTAATACATGCAGTGTAGTATTGGTACAGCAGACAAATAGAAGATAATAGAAAGTCTAGATATAGGCCTACACTTACACACATTGCTGACTTTTAAAAAATGGTTCCAAAGAAATTGAGTTGGAAAGAAAAATATTTTCAGCAAATGATGGTACACTAAGACAGTTGCCTAGTTCTACAAAAAAGAATGAACCTCAACCCTGACCTCACACCATACGTAGAGAACTGATTTGAGATAGGTTTTTGACCCAAAAATGCCAGCTGAAACTGAGCCTTCTAAAAGAATATTCAGCAAAATAACTTTGTGATCTTGAGAAAGGCAAAAGTTTCTTAGGTTTACTTATAGAGGAAAAAAAACTATTAAAGAAAAATTTGATGAACAATTCACAAGTAAAATGACAAATAATATAAAAAGTTTCTTTTCAGCAAAGTGATATCACACTAAGTAAATCAAAGGCAGACCACATGCTAAAAAACACCCATAGTACAGATATCAGGCAGAAGTCTTATATGTAGAATATATATAAAAGACTACTATGGATTAATCATGAAAATATGAAAAATAATGAAAAATGACTTGGAAAGACACTTCATAAGAGAAGAATGGCTAGTAAACACATCAAGCACTCAAAATTAGTCATCAGATAAGTAACTGTAGCCACAATGAAATACACTTGTGCTTTACTGGAAAGAGTATAAAATGATAGTTTTATTCAAGAAATATTTCTAAGTTTTTTGTTGTTATTTTGTTTTTTATCAACTTAGCCTGTGACCCAGCAGTTTCACTTCTCAGGAAAATGGAATATGTCCACAAAAGGTCTTAGATCAGAATGTTTATATCAAGTATGTTCATGTCAATCAGAAAACTGAAGCAGCCTGGGTGTCAATTAAGAAAATGTAAATTATGTGAATTATTTTATGGAGTACTACTCAGCAATGAAAAAGATAAAATTATTGATACGTGCATGACATCTGATAAATCTCAAAAACAGACTGAATGAAAGAATCTAGACACAGAGTAATGCACAGTGTATGACTGCATATATATGAATTCCAAGAAGTGTCAAAACTAGTCAAGAGATGAGAATCAAAATGTCAGAACAGAGGTTGCCTCTAGCGGAAGAGCACTGACTAGGAAAAGGAACAAAGGACATTCTAGAATGATAAAATCTGTACCACAAATTCTACTGTCAGACCTGTCAAAATGAATACATTTCTTAGCTTGAAACTTAGGTATCAATATTTTTATAGTCTCTCCCTATTTCATATACTAGGTGTTTCTGATGCACAGTTAAGATTTAGAATCTCTAAATTTTGTCACCAAGCAGTAATTTGTCTTTAACTTTACAAATGAGAACTATACAATATGCCCATTTGAAGTAGATTTCATTATATAAATTTAAAATTAAACAGTAAACACTATTTGTATTAGAATAAATGTAAAAACTGTCTCTCAACACTATGGGATTTCTCTGTGAATAAACTTCTATGCTTGCTGGTTGAATGAGGAATGTGTAACTACTATGTGACTAATTTTGCCTTGGCTGCCAAGAAGTTCAAAGCCAAATTCAGCACTCAGTCTAGTGATTAACATGCCACTTGCCTGATACATCAATTTTTCTTTAACAGAAGGTGTAAAAGGTGGGGATATTAAATTATCTTGTTTCATATTGTAAACTACTTCAAATCATTTGGGATAAATGATGGTATATAAATCACATAAAATGTTAGCCATTTTGACAAAATTAAATATTTTTTTCACTCTAGATACAAATACATTGTATGCTTCTCTTTATCAAAAATGTTTGGTTTAGAAGGATTTTTGCTGTTCCTTGAGTGAATCATCTGCAAAAAGTGAGTCACTATCTACCCAAATGATCAAATGATGCCAAAAATACATCATTTTAAAATACAACCTATTGCCAGGAGAACACCTCACTTACATTTGACTGCAAACCAATGCAAAGTATAGAATATGTATGCTAAGAGTCTCTAGTGGATGGCGTAAGAAATTTAAATGCACTTTATTTCCTTATTAGGATAAAGAAAGCAATCAGACCCATATGCAAATGTGCTCACTACTATTCTGTTTTTGTAGTAACTGGTGTTGCCTGCTTTGATTTTTATCAGTTTGATAGGCTATTTTCTATCTGTTTTCCTTTAACAAAACCATACACACAACTTTGGCTCTCAGGAAAAAATAAAATACCTTTATTCCCAAAGGGCATATTCTAACACAACATTAAGAGAAAAACACCAACAACCCTCTCACCTGAACTACGTCCTTGTTCATCAGTCCATTCAGCTTGTCCTCTTTTTGCACTTTGCTTCCTGTTGCAAAGGACTCAGCACTTCTCTCAGTGTGGATTTTTTCTTTTAACTCATTTTGTGCCTGATAAACTTGTCTTGTAGACTTTCTTGAATCAACCTGTTCATATAGGGTAATAACATATAATGAAAAATTTTGACATTTCTTTAAAAAATTGCTTTCATGTCCAGATTCTTGAAAACCCTAAAGTTGCCGAGCTTTCGCAAACAAGGGAAAAGGAACTCAACAGTGGACATTATAAAGAAATACACTAGTTGGCAAGATGCAGATCCTTCTCTTCTCATCAATGGGACAAAACCAATTAAACTAGTGTCACTGTTATATACTCTTTAGGAATTATCTCTACAGATACCTTGCTTACTGAAAACAACATCCGCACAGAAAATTGTCACTTTTAAAACTGTACATGAATTCATTATTAACCTTTGCTGGAAGTGGATGCAGTATATCTTTGTAGTTTAAATTCTTATTAATTAAAATCATTTTCAATCACTGAAGTGAGTCTAATTAATGTGAAAGTATAAAAGGAGTTTATGATGTTGCTTACTTTTTGCGCAGGTAGTTTAACCTTTGAGTAAGATAAGTAACAGTTCGTGTCATCTAGTACTGTGTAGCAGCACCAGAGGTTAACTTCTACAACAAGCTTGTAGTCTCTAAGGGTTTTTTGTTGTTGTTGTTTTTCCCTCCCCACACCATGGTGCTATCTGGGTGATGACTGATTCTCAGTAACCTCGAAGAGACATAGAAACAGAAGGGCAGATCCTATAATACAGTTGGGGACTGAAAGCTACAGTGAAGGTTCTTATGTGAAGTATTTGCTCGGCAGCTTCATGTTTACAGCAGCTAAAAGTGTCATCACCCTTTTCATGGGTTAAATAGGGAGCCGAAGACATGAACAGCACGAGGGGAAATAATGGAGTAGCCGGTGCCAAAACAGAGAATAAATTACATTGGCTGGGCAAACAGACCCTTAATTTGTAGTCTCTCAATTTTTAGGTTCTACTGCCAAGTGTGTTCATTCCTTCCTTTTAAAATATGCTGATGTTTTGTGGCTAGGTCTAAGTTGTCACAACACCATTCTTTCCTCCTCCCACATCTCAGCTTATCAAAGAAGGGCAAAACCAATGCCTTTCAGTAGCTGCGAATCTGAAATGTTCCCTAATCCCACAGGGATTCTTTATGTTTACTATTCAACCCTTTCAAACTACTAGGAAAATTGATAGGTCACCATTTTCTGAGCTACTCTTCCAATGAAATTATCTTAGGAATAAATGTACATCACACCACTTGGGTAAGTCAAAGGTTCTAGAAAAATTGGTGCTGTTTTAGCCTTTTAATGCTGCCTTAGCAATCATTTAGAAAATAGGCTATGTAAGGTAAAGGATTAGCTGTGATTCTCCTCCATTTTTACTGAGATAGAACAGACAAAAATCATACATAGTTGACAAAATGTTTTTCACAAAAGGGTCTTACTTTGTTGTCCAGACCACCCTTGAACTCAGTATGTACCCCAGGCTGGCCTTGAACTCAAAGTGATCCTCCTGCCTCAGCCTCCTGAGCGCTGAGATTATGGGTGTGCACCACCATGCCTGGTTATAAAATGTTTTGATGTATGTTATATATTGTGAAATTATTACCACAGTCAAGTTAATTAACACATCCACCATCATTTTTGTGTGTGGTAAGAACACAACATCTATTCTCTTGGCAGATTTCAATACATAATACAGCATTAACTAGAGTCACCATAATATGTATTAGATACCATAACTTATTCATCTTATAATTGGGAGTTTGTACGCTCTGATCAATATCCCCCTATATTCTCAAGACAGTCTCTGACAACTACCATTCTACACTCTGCTTTCTATAAATCTGACTTTTTCCTTTTAGATTCCACATATAGGTGATACCATAGAGTATTTGTCTTTCTCTCGCTGGCTTATTTCACTTAGCAACAGACAACACGTGCTTTCCATATCTCAGCTATTGTAAATGATGTTAAAATAAACATGGGGTGCAGTGATTTCTTACATATCATGACTTCATTTCCTTTGGGTATACACCCAGAAGTGAGATTGCTGGGCTATATAACAGTTCTATTTTCAACTGAGATATGATAGAGGTCTTCAGTGTCTCCTGTATGCTAAACATTTAAGGTACCAATTTTTGCCTTGGGAGTCTCGGCATAATATATTTGGCTTAATATATACAGGGTCTGTAATGCTTCCTGGAAGAGATGATGCTTTCTGGATCAACTGTCAGTTGGCCAGATGGCTGAGTTGCACTGCCATAGGCACTTTTAGGTAATAAACAAAATGGTATCTAGTTTATGGAAACTTTCTATTTTTAGGTAAACTTGCAAGAATAATGTAAGGTGACTAAGTCTACTTCTTAATTGTAAACAGAGTACAACTGTCTTTTTCCCATAGCTACAGAAACAAATCCAGAAAACACTCCAGGCATCCCACATAATCAAACCAAGGATACCATTCAAGTATGTGTCATTTTCATGAAAAGTAACCATTCAAGTGAGGAAGCTTTTCTGTAGTTTCCAATGAAACTTCACACTGACCTATAAAATCAAGAATACTTTTTTAAAAAATTTACTTAAAATATGCTTCCAATCAAGAATATATATTCCACATTCCTTATATACAGAAAATAAACAGGAAGGTAAGTTCACAGGCTTAGTCTGAGATTAAAGTTCAAGAAAGGATTCTGTAAACACGTAAGTTCTAAACAAAGATTTTTACTACCAGTAATCCATTCATCCCTGGATTTGCTGAGGAATTCAAACTGAGGGTGAATAAAAAAATGAACTTTTATTATCTGAAATGTAGGACAGTTTGAAGATTTAAGTAAAGCATTTAGAAGGATGGGTGACTCATTGTGTCCAAATATCTGTACTACAATATGGATTCAAGCACCATAATGAGGGATACAGTGATAAAACTTGATAAATGATCTATGGCTCTTACTTGAGGGCTGAACTGTAGCCTTCAAGCTATTTTTCAACTTGGCTTTAACATTCTCATTTGAGAATTCTAGAGCTTTAGCTCACCTCAGTAAGCATTCTTACTGAAATACGGTTTTCTTCATTGGAATTTGGACATTAATCCCAGTTAGAAGCTGGAGGTATAGTTCAAAATGGTAGAGTGTGTACTTAGCAGGCACAAGGGCCTAGGTTAAATTTCTAGCACCACCACCAAAAACTCACTGAATGGCTTAGACAGACTGTGGTGGCCCTGAGATCAGAATTTTAATTTGATTGACAGTGCAACTACAGGAGTGGCCATAACCACTCACAAGTGACTTCAGTTATATGTACATCATTTTCATTGAGGTAAATACCCCAAAATATTTGCTACTCAAGGAAAAAAAATCAGTATTTCCATAATCTTGATAAAAGTTCATTTCCAATTTAACTCCAATAACAGTATTTGAGGACTTTAAAAGGAGGACTCATTTTACTGAGATCAGTGCATGATGCCTAGTAAAATCTCTTATTAGAAGAATGTCTCATTTTTCTTTTGCTACAATTCTTATGGTGGTGTGTTCCTTTGTAATACCTAATGCAAACATATTTCCATTAAGAATACCAAATTTCCTTCAGTGTTTCACTTATACTAAGATAAGTAACATTTTTAAAAAATTAAATATTTACAACTTCTTCCTTTGAAACATTTTATTTATACCTGTATAGTTTTTTTTGGACCAATAGCTTCTTTTTAAGTATCTCTGTCCAATAAAATAAGTTCAGAATTCATTCTAGTCCATTAAACAACTAAAGTGATCCATATACTGTACTGAGTAACAAGAAATGTTTTGAATTACTAGAATTTGAGACTAATAAACAATTTGGGACCAGGTAGTTGATACTCATAGTAGACTCCAACTTACTGTTTAATAGAAACACTCTACTGTGGAAATCACCATATAACTGTATCATTCAGGAAAAATTAATAGTTTATATTGTCATACTAATCTTTTGAACATTTTTAGGTTTGATTTTTACAACATTATAAAATCTGTAAATTTTAAAAATAAAAATTAAGATATTTAAAAATATAGCTATACAATGTGAAACTATATTTTAGTCATTATTATGCATTTATAATACTAGAGAAATCAAGTGATTAATAAATATTGGTCTGCTGTGAAATATATTTTACTATCTATACATCCAGGCTGATAACATTAACAGAAATGAAGTTCTTAAAAATGCATATTATTCTTAAGTGTTTTCTTTTTACTTATAACCAAAGTGTTCTAATCAAAAGGAATAAAATATTTTTGATGGAAGCTCATTGGAAAAATGTTTTATGTTCTATTCTCTGCATATTAAAATGGCTCTACAGCAAACACCCTTCAAATTTGATGAATCTGAAAATCCTGGTAGATAATAATTAGAATTTTATAGGAATGGATATAGTTACTGGTTTTTTAAATGGCTTCTTTTATATTTCAATTAAGTTTATGAAACTGAAAAACCACAAAAAAGAAAAAAAATCTATTTAAATTAGTGTAGATTAAGTGGTGACCATTACTGCAAGGGAAATACTATGTCAAGGAAATGGCTCTTTGTTTTGTTGGAAAAGTGATAAAAATACAAAAGTCAATAAAACTGTTAAAATAAGTCTCAGTAATTACCAAGATCAAAATCCAGTGGCTTTTTATTAAACATGAACTTTTGTTCTGCCTTCTGCAATACGTAAATAGTGCTGACAATTGGTTTGTGAGGCACTTGCTACAATAAAATGTAATTGTATCATGAGAGAAAGGTGACAATCAGGAGATCATGAAAAAATTACATATTCTCACTGGTAGTTAATTAGCCATGCAAAACCTTCTCAAACAGATATTCTCTTCTATTAGGAATGATTACTATGCAGGCCTACAGATGTCAATACCACAGTCATTCAAATACTTCTTTTCCTACTAATTGAAGGTTGTAAAGCTCTAGTGCCAAGGTTTTGCTTCCAAAGAGCTAATTTATGACTAGAAGGATATTTTATGTCTTCAGTTGCGGCAGCTACAAAATTCAGCAAATCAGAACCATCTGTGCACTGATACTTGACTCACCATTCATCTAGCAGCCTATCAGTCACATTAGTTTGCATCCTGCATTCCTGGCTCATGAACACTTGTGATGATCCAAAGTTCATAAGAAATATTAAAAATGAATGGCATCCTGACCCTCCCTTATTGTACATGCATTAGGAAAATATGCCTTCTGCATTGTTTTTTTTCCATATGGATAATCAAGGAAGAAACGGACCTTTAGTTGCCTGTCCACTAATGTTGCCAACTGCACTTTCAGATTTACACTACCTCTTTTAAAAATGTGTGAAGTCCTAATTCTTTGTATTGTTTCTAAATTCTAATCCTGTTTTCTTTTTTATAAGTTGGTGTGAGGGAGTCTGTTGGAAGACAGAAGAATAAAGGAGGAGGTGTGATAGCTTTATTTAAAGAATTTTTTCTATAGAATGAAATATCAGCAGACAAAAATAACATCTAGGGATACTACCTAGCACCAAGTTATGGCCAAACTGGTAGGCAAAAATAGAAGGCAATAAGCAAAGAAAACCCAAAGAAAAGAAGCACATAGAAGCTCTCATGAACCAAGTCAGATTAGCCCTTAACTTTCCCATAGTTGGAGATCTAGGACATCAGTGACCATGTTGTTTATTTTTTTAACAGTATACAGTGGGCCACAGATTCCACTGTTTGAGAGACAATGGGTCAAAAGAACTTTCAACATGCCTTTCTGGTGCTGAGTTAGTGGAAATAGAAGTTGAATATAATGATAAACTGAGTTATAAGTCTCATTTTGAGACCTAAAACAACTTCATTTGATAGAAAAGATTCATAGAAGGTAATATAGGATCCCGGGGACTGTATTACTTACTTTTTGATTGGTTGGAGTATGCACATTTACACTCTGTCCACTAGTGGAAAACTCCAGTGGTCCTAAAGGTATTCCACCTGGGTTTAGAATTTTCTTCAGCCTTTGATAGTTTGGCTTTTCATCATAAGCTAAACTATGAACACATGACAAAAACTGGGCTATTTCACCTGTAAAGTATTAAATTTTTACATGTCACTTATAATTGGCAACAATTATCAAACCTAATAGCTTTTAAAATCTTTATTCTGTTCTCTCATAATGCATCCTAAATAAACTAAAAATGATCAATTCAATTAAACGCAATTTTAAAATGACAAATATGTAACCTACAAT